>PVKE010002134.1:16920-87438 GCA_004027555.1 Craseonycteris thonglongyai
TAAAAAAGCATGTAGCTTTGAATAATGGCAACTTGGCTTTCCTCTCTGGCTTACTGAGTTTACAGCCATAATTGTTGACTATTTTTTGCTTTTAATTTTTATTTCTAGTGCTGGGAAATTAATGTGCACACACAGATTGCTACATAATTTAGCTGCTACGGTAGCTGTTCAATATTTCACCTTTGCCAATATTTGTGCCTGTCTGAGTGTAATGTTTTAGGCTGAAATCCTGAATTATGGATGAGCAGACACATTGCAGTTCAGAGTTTTATTTGATCTTCAGAACCATGAATGTTTCTGTAACCTTCATCAATTTAAATATAACCTTAAAAGCAAATACAGGACAATAGTATAATACAGGGGTACTGAAATTTTTAAATGCATGTATTTAGTATGTTTATTTTCTGCTCTTAATGGCTAAAGAGAACTCTTTAACAGGTGGCTTATGGTGTCACTTTAGGTTATAGTCACATATGAAAAAATAAATGTCAGAACTTCAGATTATAAATTTCTTTACAATAGTGACAAGAGTTTAAGGCTCTTTTCAGTTTTTCATGGTGCTTCTAAGTAACATTTGCTTAAAAATAATTAGTTAACTAACTTTTATTGAATACATTTTTTTTTCATTTGAAAATAATCTACTAAACTTTACATATTTTTAAATTAACATATCAGTAGTGGTTATTGCAAGATGGGGTAGCATCAATGCAACCTTATAGAGCAAGTGGTAAATTGCAGAGAAGGTTCAGATAGGTGAGCTACAGTGTCATATAGAGATCAACCCAATAAAACAGGAGAAGAATTGACTGCAAGATCAAACTTTGATTTTCAAAACTTGTGAATAAATTCAAAGAGAAACAAAAGGAAAAAATGACAAGCATTTACTCTTGGCACTATAGCTCTGAAATTTGCTAACTATTCAGTGAAAAATAACCATGGCCTCCCCTTAAAAATGTGCAACTTTTTTTTTTTGGTTCAATGTCATGTTTCCTATAATTCCATTACACTCTAAAAGAAACCTTAGAGTAGCAAAAAGCCAACTGAAAAATAGAAGAAGTAATAATAAATAAATAATGAAAATGCAATTTTCTTTTAGATTAACTCCAATTATGCATTGGGAAAGGAAGAGTTTGCCATCTTGTAACAATTCTCATTTTTGTATAGTGCCTTGAGAGATTACGTTTTACTAGTCTGATTTAATGTTTTCTTTTAATTGAACCACAAAACAATGACAAAAATCTACTAATTGTATCTAGGCTGAAATTCTTCTTTTGGTTTAATGTTTTTCTACGATGCATGCTGTGTGACAGTGTCTCGAATTTAAATACAACACAATATTCAGTGTAAGGCAATGATCATTTATATTTTGAAACATCATAGTTCAATAAATATTTGATGACTAACTGGGTCAATCACAATCTCTAACTTAATAAATTGAAGATGGGATTAGTTAAGACATAAAAGCAAAGACAGAAGCCAGTTTAATTGTATCCTACTTTGTTTCTTCTCTTTGAAAACAAAATTTTTAACCTCGATTTTTGAAAATCAAAATTGTTTTCTAACTATAAAATTACTTTAAATATACACATTCAGGGGAAGCTGGGATGGCTCAGTGGGTTAAGTGCTCACTTTGCAGCGCTGGGGACCGAGGATCGAATCCCAGCCCCGGACCGTGCGGACCCATATGCTGAACTGGGGAGTTCCCCCAGTTCAGTTCCCTCTCTGTCTCTGTCTCTGTATATCTCTCTCTCTGTGTCAAAAAATTAATAAATAAGTAAGTAAAAACTTAAAAAAAAAAAAAAAGATACACATTCAGCCTGAATGGGGACTATGTTGAACACTCAGATGTGTGTGTTGTTTTTGTAACTATAACGCTTTAAATGTATTTTTTTCTTTATGAAGGTATAGTATATGTTCATATTACTTTTAAATGTATGAGAGGGTTCACACTTGTCTAATGCCCTGCACTCCAGGCCTTTCTGTTTGCAGAGCCATTTTATTTGTCACGCATTACGGAGAAAGTGAAGCCTTCAGGATCTTCAAAGATCTGCAAAAATATTGGCTCTCAAACAGAAAAAGAAAACTGTTAAATCTAAATTAACAAAGGTTTACAAATACTAAAATTATGTCAGCTGGTAAAATGTAAGTGAAATCAATTCAAAATTGTATAGTGTGTGTGAGTCAACGTATTTAATATGGGGTGTGGGTTGCACTTGGTTGCACTTGGTATAGTGCATGGCAGGCCTCTAAAAGTAAGAGGGACTAAGGCCTAAAAATAAAACATAAAGCATTCCTATACATTGCCTCTAAATTAATTTCTTTTAACAGACCACATTAATTTTGTTTCTCCCGTGATGGAAATCTTTTTTTACTCTTGACCTCTTTATTAATATCCCAACTTCTTGACTTGGATTCCCTATTCTGACTCCATCTTATTTGACTAGCATTTGTGTCTGCTTTTACTGCCCTACCTAACCCTAGATATTTGCCAAATCACACTACTTGTGATGCCCTGGAGATGCCCAGACTCTTCTGTCGCTTGGACATTTTCAGGAATGAGTTCTAGTAACTGCTTCTAAATTCCACTTACCTTCAGGGTCCATCGTAAATGCAGCCTCCTCAACAAAGGCTTTCTTGCCGATATAATTAGAAACTCTGTCTGAATTCCTTTAGCACTTAGTAGCACTGTTGTGGCAGCTGTCTAATATTGTTCTGCATTATGCTACATCTCTGTGTCTAATCCAACCACTCCAAGTATAAAGACCTTGAAAGCAGAAATTAGGTTGAATTCGTACCGGTGCTCTACACATTGACAAACATGGTACATTTCATAATGCGGATATGTCATAGGTAGTTTTTGAGTGAATATATTTAATATCATATAGATTTTCAGTGGTAAAAGCAAGGAGACCAGGAGAGAGGTAATTTTGAGGAGATGAGTATGACTTGAAATAGATATTAAACAGTAGATAGGGAGAGAAGTGGTGGAAATCTAAATCTGTTTAGAAAGTAAAGCCAAAATGATTTGCTGATGGATAGGATGAGGTGTATGAGAGAGAGGAATGAAAGTCATCCCACTTAGTTTTCCTTTTGAAATGAGGAAAGACAAAAGACTTGGGAACAGGGTTAAGAGGAAATCAAGAGCTCTTTTTGGATATGGTATATGTTAGATGCCTGGTGAACATCCAAACAGCCAAGAAGATCATTGAGTCGATACGACCATAGAGCTTGAGGGAGAGGCACGGCTGGAGAAAACATTTGGGAATCCTAAGCACACAGTATTGAAAGCTGTGGGACTTTTTGACACCATTCAGGGAACAAAGAAAAGAGAAGACGTTTGAGGAATACAGCGTCCGACACTGGGGGTGGGAGCAAGAGGCGGGTCCCACACTGAATCCCAGTCATTTCAGCCTCTGTGGGAAGAAGAAAGAAGAGAAAAGGCCGATCTGGAAGCCAAGGGAAGGAAGAGTTCGAGTAGTGAGTGATTAATTGTGTCATTACAATGACTCATTGTAACATTCAAGATAAACAATTTATGCAATGACAACACAACGTTCCTTCTATCTTCGTTTCTGAACATTTATAACAGGGGTGTCCAAACTTTTGGCTTCCCTGGGCCACATTGGGAGAAGAAGAATTATCTTGGGCCCCACATAAAATACACTAACACTGATGATAGCTGATGAACTAAAAAAAAAAAATCACAAAAAAATCTCATGTTTTAAGAAATTTTATGAATTTGTGATGGGCCTCATTGAAAGCGATTCAGATTGCATATGGCTCACAGGCCACAGGTTGGACAAACTTGGTTTATGGTATATTAAGAATTATGTGCTTTTTCTACATACATTTCAGCCCTCAGGAGGTGCAAATACATGTGCATATTGTCCAAAATCATTTCTGGAAGAATAAAAGAACCATCCTGTGCATTGCCAATAGAGTTGCAAGGTCCTTGGAAGTTAATAGGATAAGAGCAACTCCTTATGAATGTATTAAATATAATTCTGTGCTTTACATAGAGACCAATCCAAGGCATATTCTCAGGATAAAACGACTCTCACTCAGGCCCTGATCAGTTCTCCGTGGAGTTGGGGGCCCCCGCTGTGAACTGGCAGATGGTCCTCATGACAATGGTGCTCTCAATGATGTCATTCTGGGCACCTGTGTGTGGCTGCTGCCCCTCAGTGCCTTCCTTCCTTGGGAACCCCCTCCCCTCACAAATCTTCACTGGCACCACCTGACATTATCTTTCCAGATGTTTTTTTTTTCCCTCACATAACAAAACTATTAGCATTTCTCTTGTGTTTTTGAGAAAATTCTTTTGGAGTCAGTGTTACCTATTTTCGTTGCTTTGGTCATTGTTTAATTAGCTTCTCCAGATTCGGTTTCTTGACAAGAAAAAGAAAGTACGCTTTTATAGGTGTTTGAAGTATTAGAAACCTTGTGAGGACTCTGGGATTTCCTCTCCATTAAGACTAAGATAAAACCCTTCCCAAAACTACTGTAACAGGAAAACTATATTGGCATTTAGGAAAACTCACTGAATTGGTAGCTATTTAACCCTGCCTGTGTTGGAGCAGTTGGGGCCTTGGGTTAGCCTCTGTGAGAAGGATAAAGACCACACAGGTGTCCAATTTAGGGTAGTAGATGCTTATATGGGGAAAAAAAAATACTAGACTTTAAAGTTCATGTGATAAATCCTTCCTATATCTTAAGAATCTTACAAAAACAATTCACATCCAGGTTATTCTTTTTCTCTTTTATTTTCTTTCTAACTGTGGCTGAGGAGAACATTAACACATTCTTTACGTGGTATTCACACCTAAATACATAGTTCCTGATTTTGTATGATGTTCTGTAATTTAGTTAAACAGTTATTAATTATAGATATTCAATTAATCATGTACTCATTTACATAGTTGAGAAATTATCTTCTTTTTTTTATTATTGTTTTTGACAGAGAGAGAGAGAGAGAGAGAGAGAGAGAGAGAGAGAGAGATACAGAGAAAGAGAGAACTGAACTGGGGGAGCTCCCCAGTTCAGCATATGGGTCCGCACGGGCCGGGGCCGGGATTTGATCCTCGGTCCCCGGCGCTGCAAAGTGAGCGCTCAACCCACTGAGCCATCCCGGCTTCCCCTAGAAATTATCTTATTGGAATATATGTGGCTTTGCCATAATGCTGAGGCTAGGCAGATTATAATTTTCTGGGGTTTTTTTTGTTTTGTTTTTGTTTTTGCTTTTTTCCCCCCTCAAATAAATGAGTGAAAATATCTGAAAGGAGAAATTGGCAACTGCCTCAAATAAGTTCAGAGTCAAATGATTTATATAAGATTTTTAATTCTTTGATTTAGTGAGGTTTGCTTCAACATTTTTTAAAAGGTTTCTATGGCAACTTATGTTCTTTTTAAAAATAAAATTCCATTGTTCACAATGACCTCTTGGATTCGAAGCAAACAATTCCTTCCTCTACTGATATTAATCTTCCATGTTTAGTAAACACTGGTCTCCACCCAAGTTTAGAAAAATATACTTACCTCGAATTAAACAATTATCTTCATTCTTTTGCTTCCGTTTTCCTCACATGTGACACCAACATTGTTCCCATGACACACTTTGAATTCCTTTTATCGGTTTATTCCTTATTATACCATTGACTTGTTTACTGATTTCGGAAGAGTCTTGTGATTCTCAGGATTTATCTTTGTTGTTGTTGCTGTTGTTATTGTTGATGATGATGTACTTATTATTTTAGGAGGTATAAGCTCATTTTGCCAAGAAACACACTAATTACATATTCATGGTCTCCCATTTTCAGCTCTTTTACGTTTCTGAGGGTTCTCACAGATTATCTCATTTTACTCAATTGTGATTGATGTGAGTATTCATTATTTCAATATTAAAGAGAAAAATATGGATTTCTTAACCAGAAACCTGAGACTACACCCTCGATATTGTAATGAGAGAGATCTTTCAAAATAGAACTCCCATGTGTCCCTTTTCTCGTTACAATGACTCATCGTAATATTCAAGATAAACTCTTTCTGCAAAAAAAACCCCACTTTTATTGTCTGGCTCTATGAATCTCCTTATCTTCCTTTCTGATCGCCCTTCCAAGGTTATGGTGTTCCAGTTGCCCTGAACCACTTCTAGTTTCCCTTAAGCTACCGTATTTTTCTGTGTATAAGATGATACTCTTGTCTAAAATTGTTATACCAGAAATTGGGGGTTGTCTTATACATAGGAGTAACCCAGGCATTGATTTCTTAATGTTGGGCTAGAAAAGGAAGGGTTCGTCTTTTACACGGGGGTGTCTTATACATGGAAAAATACAGTGACTTTGATGTCATTTCCTGCCTTTGCAGGTTCCCTCTCTTCAGTGCTCTCCCTTTCCCCCCTCCCACCTCTCTCCTTTCTCTGTTTTATTTACCTGGGCTGCTTTTTCTCAGGCTCCAAGACTCAACTCATTGTCTCCTCTGGAAGCTTTTTCCAATCCCACCAAAGTCAAAGTCCCTCCTCTGTGCTCTTCTTTCAACGTGCTTCTGTTACAGTATTGATTATGTCAGTCTGTTATGGTTTGCTTCTTTCTCTGTGTCCTATTCGAATATTAGAACTTTGAGGGTAAAGGTCTTGCTTTGGATATCTAGTACTAAACAAAAACCTGACATTTATTAAGTACTCAACTCATTCAGTCATACATTCTTACATTTAACAAATATTAATATTTTTTGAGCATGTACTATATACAAAGCAATTTCTTTGACTACAGCTGTAAGCATGCTCTTCACAGTTCCTATCCTCATGGGACTTAGAGTCTGCTGGAGTGACATAATAATTAACTAGGAATTTATAAACTGGGTGATAGGTAGGACGATGTATAAATACGAGGGCTGTCCGGAAAGTATCCAGCCACATAACCATTCTCATTATACTGACAGTGGCTGGATTTTTTTTCTGGATAGCCCTTGTATATGTTTGGTAAATAAACTAAATCTCCACAAAAACATACAATTGTAGTTAAATAAATTGACCAGTGTAGCAAACCGTTTAATTGTCTAAATTATTTTCATGTGACTTTTTACTCTGCCTGGGTTAAGAACACTGTGCTCTTACAAGCCTGACTCCCTAGTTTTATACAGGATGGTATGGTTACATTGGAAGGAGACTTAGAATTCATAATTTAATGTTCTTATTTTACAGATAAAATAATAAGAGCTCTAAAAATGTGAAGTGGTCAGCCAAGGTTATAAGTAGATATCTGAGGAACTGTAATCTCTGAGAGACTTGAGGGGTAACTTGATATTCATGCACTAGTGCATATTCCTTCAAAGTTATTCTTTTGCATAGTTGCTAATGCTCACTGGTAATTATGGGTAAGTGGCAGGATTAGCTATATAATTTTCAGGGCCAACCACAAAATAAAAACATGGGACCCCTTGTTTAACGGTTATCAAGAATAGTTAACATGCAATAGAGCATTAAGCCATATATGGGGCCCATCTGTGTGCAGCATCCTGTACAATTCTCAAGTCATAGCTTTTAGCTCTGTTCTGAGTCAAAAAGCCACCTGGTAGGAGATCAGACTTTGGAGGACTTGGGACACTGAGGACTTTAAGGCCATCACAAAAGAGTATTTAAGAGGTAGAAAAGGCTGAAGAGAAGAAGAAGCAAACATCTAAGAGAGCCCTTAGCTATTTTGAAATTGTATCTGGAATCAATCTTGTATTATAAAAGGCAAGCAAGAGGAGGGATCTATCTCACCTTATCTCAACACTCCCTTGGCCAGAACACTAAGCTGTGCCTTGAACACCAGAAGTACCATTAGTCTATTGCTCTGTGGGTTCCACAGACTAGGGTCTTGGGAGCCTTCCCATCACTTACAACCTTACCTTTTTGGGTACAAAATAACTTATCACAAAAACAAATTCATGGCCACTTAATAAATTAAAGCTTGCCTGTACATTTCATCAACAGAATGGATCATTTTGAATACTAATTACTTCATATCCATCTTTCTGCCAAAAACATTTAGGTCATACTGAATAATCATGACGAGAAACTGACAATTACTTTTCTTCTTTCTGAATATATTCATGCTAATTATATTCCTTTAATTTCTCTGTCCTTATAATTAGTAGTATGATAGTCAGATTTGTAAGAAACACGAACATATCATATAAAATGATTTGGCGGATATTCCTGTCTCTTGGCTTTATTTTATTCAGTGAAGTTGTGAAAACCCCCTAAAGAGTGCATTGCTTTTGTGTTTACAATTCAAAAGGTGTGAAAACCTTTTGTTGTGAAAACAT
The DNA here is from genome assembly GCA_004027555.1 of Craseonycteris thonglongyai. NCBI lineage: Eukaryota > Metazoa > Chordata > Mammalia > Chiroptera > Craseonycteridae > Craseonycteris > Craseonycteris thonglongyai. The sequence goes on from PVKE010002134.1 coordinate 25,228, forward strand.
TGTCAAATTCAGAAGTCTCATACAGTAAGAATCAGATAGTCTGAGGTCGTTTTGTATTCAAATGTTATGATACTTCTTTATTTACATAATTATAGTATCTGTTTTCTATTAATACATGTATCTCACCTTTGTGATAAAATTACTTCTTTTCAAAATAATAACTCTCACCATCATAATAACAATCAGACAAAGAATGAAGAAATGTTATTTCTGACGTATGTTGAAGTTTTGTATATTTTCTTCTTTTGATACATTGTACTTTAAAAAAGAATAGTTTCATGATGACATTGAGTCAGAGTTATTTTTATGAGTTTGCTATGATGATAGCAATGGCCACATAAAACCTCACTAAATATCTGTAAATATTTGGAAGATGGCTAGTTATATTAAAAATCCAACTTTGGCTATTTAACATTACCCATAAAAAGATTTGCATATTTTAGATTTCCTAGTTGACACTTAATGGTTGAAATCTAAGTGCCCTGAAAGACTTATAGAATCCCATAATTTTTGAGGGAAAAATATTAAAAGATCAACTTGCCTAACTCTGATTTTTTTTTTGAAATTTAAATGTATTTATAATGGCAAATATTACTGTAATTTTTTACAGTTCAATTCTTTTTTTTTTTTTAAATTTATTGTTAAATTTGATGAGGTTACATTGGTTAGTAACAATTAGACAGTTTACAGATGTACAAGTCCACCTCACATCATTCATGCATCGTATTATGTGCCCATCACTCAGTATCAGCTCCCCTTCCATCACCTTATATCTAGTGCCCACTCCCACCTCCCCCCACAACTGTCCCCCCGCTCCTCCCCCCTATCCTGGTAACCACCAAACCATTGCTAACTCTGATTTTAAAAGATAGATAATTGAGTTTCTAAGTACTAAATGACTTGTACAAAGTCACACATTTAATTAAGGTAAAATATCACTCGAACCTACATTATCTGACTCTTTAGAGTTACAAACGTTCATGAAATTGTCTCCTCATGATAAAATTATATGGCTCATTAACAAGCATTGCCTTTTTAGCTCTGTTCTGAGTTGAAATGCAAGGTTGATATTTGCTGTGTGTTTAGTTTATATGGAATTATGTACTTTATACTTATAATTAGAACAGTTATTACAAATAAGAAGAGCTGTTCTGGGCAAAGCCAATGTCCTTTTCCACTTTGTAAAATATAATAAATGTTCACTGAATATCTGTTGAATGGATGTTAGATTAGTAAACTCACCTCCTTCACAGAAATAGAGATATAAAAATGAGAGAGAGAAAGGGAGCAAGAGAGAGAAAAAGAGACAGAGAGATGTTTAGCTTATCACTTCTCATTTTAACATTTGCTTCAAAATTTTGCTGTTGCAAAATCTTTTCCACAGGAATTGCTTACTTGCTCTAGTCACTTGAACTGGCAAATATTAACTATTAGGCTATCACTTAAAAAATAATGCTATTTTTGAGGACACTTTTTCTTCTGAAGACTTTGCCAAACAGATACAGTTTCCTTGTATTTGTGCCATCTTCTGCTTGTGAAATGCAGTAACGAGTGGCTCAATTCAGCAGATATTTCCTTACTACAACAGATATAAATCAAATACCTCCTATGTTCCAGATATTGTATTAAAGATGAAGGATCTAACTCTGAAACTGACAGCTGTGACCAACCCTTCAGGGACATCAAAGCTAGAGACCAGGTTGGAAGCACAACTGAAGAATTTTGCGATGAGTCACTCTGCACAGGGGGCAGAAGACTGGAAATTGGTTGAGATTTCCCCTGGGGCCTCCAGGACTGGGCTGGGCTTGCGCTGTGGCATGGGCACTGGCTCTTCCCACACAAATTCTTATGCCAGGCTTCAGGAACTAGGCCACATTCTGACGGAACTGCCAATGAGCTCCCCTTCTTGCCACACTCCTGATGGGCCTTGGGTTGTAGAGAGCAGACAGGTGGCTCCTTTTCTCTGAGCGCTGCCATGCCACAGACTGTAACGATGGAGGATGGAGGGGCACTCTCTTCCATCCCTACGGTGCATCCATGACATATTTATGCCGCAGTGTTAATAACGGGAGCCCGTTCTTCATTATATGACAGAAAGCTGCCCAAGGCATTTAGGAATAGTAAGTGTTAATTAGTACTTCCCTGAACTCCACGTTTCAACTTTGGTATTGGGAAAGTATGGTTTTGTAGAATAATAGATTCTGCTTATTTTATTGAAAACCAAGCACTACTCTAATGAACAGTTGTAACTCCATGAATTATTTTTCAAAAACAAAAACCTTTGTAAATTAGCAAAAGCCTGGGCCTTAATTGCAACTATAAAAATTTCTTTAAACATCTGCATTTGGAAAAGTAAAATTGTTCCTAAAATATAAAAAGAATCTTTCAGTCTAGCCTGTCTCTCTTCTGTAGTTTCAATCTGTAATTGGTTTTAATTGGCTCAATTATTGATGCCTCAAAACTGGGGTTTTATAAGGAAAATGCTGACCCAGCCTTAAATGCAGACCACGGGACTGAAGTACTGTCATGCATTTCTTCTTGGCACAGTTTCTTCATAACTAGCTATACATCAATGTGCACAGGAAACATGAGTCTATTTCTTTATTTCTTCATTGCTAGTTATCTACTTAATAATTTAGCATAGAAAATGTGATTCCTAGCAAAGACAGAGATTTCATCATTACTTTTTGTAGCCACATGGGCTAAAATAAATGAGTTCAAATGGAACACTAGTAAGATTTCTGTACTTTATGCAAAAATATTCTTCAAAACATGGGGATTATTTTTAGCATTCTATTAGTGAGATGAGCCCCAAAATAGATAGGCTTCTAAATGTTTTCCCAACATTTAAATAGCTTTATTTCCTCAAATTTTACAAATAATGTGCTTCTTAAATTTCAACCAACATACAAAAGTATAAAAAACAAAATGATGATTTCTTCAATATTTCTACATATATAGATTAGATAGATAGATAGTTAAAAGCTAGATGTTAGTATTGTGGTGGATAATCTTCCAGTTGTATTTCAATGTATATACTTATAAATGAGAGAATGAGAAATAATGAGTTTACACTATGATATGGTTTTATTCACTGCAGATTTTTTTTTAATGGAGCAATATATTGTACACATCTTCACACATCAATAAATATGTCTACATTGGCATTGAATGGTTGAATAATATTCTATTTTAGATATGTATCATTGTTGATATAACAAATCCTCTCAGGTCTAGTTTTTCACTATTATAGATAAGATTGATAATCTTTTAACATAGGATGCTTTTATTTCTGTATTGAATTTTACTTTAAGAAACACAGCCTAACTATGACATAGTTTATGCCTTTTAAGAATCAGTTCTACAACCATCTTAATGGACAGGTTTCCAAAATAGTAAGCTCTTAAAAGTCTAGTAATCTTTATGAGTGACTTAAAAGTTTGAATATAAGTTAGTATATATTTCCCATTGTTATGGAATAGTTTTAAAGGACATCACCAATTCTTTTCTTCAGATATAATTAAACCATCTAACCCAGAAAGTACTTCTAACTCAAAAGGAAACTTTTCAAAGGAGATTTATACCTCCTCTCCTTTGATCAGACTGACTCCCATGAGGCTAGAAGAAGAGATGCCAGGAGCATTTCATTTAAAATGACACAAACATCTTTGCAAAATAACACCACCTGTGTTATAACCAAGCTCAATTAAGTCTTTGTAGTGCAGAATATAACATTGAAATCAAGGATGCAAGCCAAAAAGCGTCCAACTCCAATGTGATATATAGTCATTGAGGCATTGGAGTTTTATTTTCCTCTTTCTTGAATCACCCAGCACAAACTATCTTAGCTCTCATTTCTATGCTGTCAGTGGGAGTGAAAAGTTGTGAGAGTTTATGAAAATCATAGGTGCCAAGACGCTGAAGTCTTGCCTCAAGGTCCTGGCAATATTATTTCACCTGCAGAGAAGTTAGTTGCTTTAGTCTGAAACACGCAGGTCCTCTTCCCTGGTTGGCCCATGCTGCTTCCTCCTGACCTGTCTCGTATTTGCTTCTGTTTTGTTCCTCAGTTCATGGTTAATGACTGTGTAGGGGGTGCCTCTCACTCCATGTTAATTCTTACAGTAGGACTCACTTAGTCTTTCTTGCCCACCTTTTCTTCCTGTATCTCTCTCTCTCTCTCTCTCTCTCTCTCTACCTGAATAGTACCTATTTAAAACTTGACACATATTAACAAAAATATAAAACAACTCTAGGCCTGGTTTCAGATCACAAAAAAACTTTCTTCATAGCCTACTTGTTCCCAGAAGGACTGAAAATAACAAAAATACATGCAACCAGATGCAGCCTACTTTTAAATGAGGAGATGAGTAATTAGGCCAATGGAAAGTATTAATTAGCATTGCCTTCATTCTTCACTTAGTGCAGATGTGTCCAAGTTTTTCTTAAGCTGAGGGTTGGAGGCATTGGGATGGTGAAGAAGTGGAGAGCAAGGAAATTTCACTTAGTATCTTATTGCTAAACTATTGAACTTTGACATCTATTGGAGGAGCGTTAAGCACTGAACCAGAATAAGTGGGAATGAAACAGAAAGACAATCCAAGACAAGGAACATATGGGAAGACAAAGCGCGTAATCAACACTGGAGATACATTTCCAAAGCATGTGTAGATTTTTACACATAGCCCGTGACTGACTGTAAAGGGGTCAGGATGGAATCGCTAAGAAGCAGATATCACCTCGCTCTATCTTTTAGGTATGTTCGCATTGCCTAATGCTTAGACCTCATCATGTGAGCCATTTCTGTCAGTGCTGTTTAAATTCCATTTTTACTGGAACTATTGCTAGGTCTAGTGACTCTTAAATCATTTCATATCATCATTTGTAATCTTTTCCAATGATGTCCAAGGCACTTCTCTTTCCACGCTTGGCCTGAACTTCATTTTTGCTTTTGTAGCTATTCAGCAGCTGTCATACCTGGGTCTTTGTCCTTATCCTGCTGCAGTTTTCTTCTTTGGCCTCGGCTGTTGTGTTCCACTTGCATCATTTGTCCCTCATCAAAGGTCTCAATGGCATTGATTGTTCAAATTCAACCATAACTTATTGCTCTCTGTTATTCAGTTTGCATAAAATGCATTGATTAGCTCATGGTTAAAGGATGAATACTCAGTTAGGCAAACCTCATGTCTTCAATGAACTCTGTGCCTAGGTAGTTCTATTGTTCATGGCTTTAACAAGTGACACCATCACCTGTAAGTCCCATCTCCAGATAATCATCAAATGCTTGTCTTTTTCCTATTTTTAGGCATTTAACTTCCTGTTGAACTTCTATAAACATTCTCATTTTTTGTATTAATGAGTGCTCTCTATCTTGGTGTATCGTTAGAATATACAGTAGACTCTCTGTTAACCAGAACTGAAACAACCGACACTCTCAAGCAACTGGCAACAGTTTTTTCTTGCCAGTTGCTTGAGTGTTGGTTAACTGAGAGTCTACTTACATTTATCTGCCGTCTATCAATCCCCATGGGTGCCAGTTAACTGAGAGTCCTACTGTATCCTGTACTCTGTGAATGAACACGGCTTCCTCACCTTAGACTACTTCAGATCAATGTCACTCTCATCCCCAAGTTCTCTTTGGTATCTTCTCAGATTTGGTAGGTGATTTTCCCAAATGTTCTGATTTTTAAGTTTGTAAGACTGTATAAACACATGAGAAGAATCAGAGCATAGCTTCCATCAAGCAAAGAGCAAAATTATTTGTTTGTACTTTCATAAGTACCATTTTTACCACGGCTATATTTAAGTAAGAGCTTTTTAACTTTGTGATGCATAAATTCATATTCAGAATTTCTGAGAATTTTACAGATTACATTTTTTTCTTATAAAATAAAATGCCATCTACAAGAATACTGTCCTCCAGTAATTGTAACTCCTTCGTCATTTCTCAATTTCTCTGAACACCGAGAAGACTTTAGACGCCTGAGGATAAAGCCCAGAGAAAGGAGGAAACGGATCAGAGGAGATGGAACTAAATGATTGTCATTATTTGGAAGAAAAATACCAGGCAGATTTTCAGCAGATCCATCTGTTTCTTTTTTGAACTGTCTGCCAGCAGAGAAACACTTCTAGCACCAGGGAGAGAATTTACCGTAGCTTCTACCTGGTCATGACTAGTCCCAAAATTGCATCCACTTTTCCGTGTAAGACAAGGGAGACACTGGAAAGATATATTTGTTTCTTTTGTTTTGTGTATTAGGAACCCTTTTTCACACCGTCATCACCATTTGCTAGCCATTTAAATAGAAATGATTTCTTTGATGGTATATCTCATACCATCCTGTTTAAGAGAAAGCTCTGCAAAGGTGAGGTTCATTGGGACTCTCAGTTCCTTCTCACCTTGTGGTGGCAGCTGTTCCGTGTGGCCTCTCGCCATCTGCTGTCGTCTTTTGTCACCTCTTCTAAGGTTTTTACCTTGTGGGATCTATCCTCTTACTATTAAACTGTTCCTTCTTTTCATTATTTGTGGGACTTCCAGGCTTATCAGTTACTTCTACATTTAACATATTGATCAGTCCTGACTAATATTACTGAGCTTTGCTGGCTCTTGCTGCTCCTAAAAGAAAGACTTTTAAAATAAATTATTGAATCTTTTTAGGTCCCATATTATTTTGGGGTTCAACCCAGCTATTACTCTTCATCAACCAATTACTGCTTGTGTCTCCACTTACCTTTTTTACCTACCAGATATCATTTCCTGTATTGAACCATCATCTGTTGACCAGTAGCACCTTATCAGAGTGCTTGTGTCTGACCTTCTATGCTAGAGGACAAATATGCAATATAATGCTTGCTGTCACTTTTTTAGGATACATAGGCAAGAAACAACTTTGGGGTCTAAACAAAATAATATCCCTGAATACACTTGATTTAAGTGACCTGATCCATGGATTTTAATTTTTACCATAGATAAGCAGTAGAAATTTAGTTAAATGATTAGTTTTATAATCAATAGTTTGGGAATTCTTACCAAAGGAATTGACCAAGCCTCATACAACTTTTCACGGTTTATTCATCTTTACCTGCAAATTAAAAGAAAAAAAAACATTGATGTGTCTGGTCATGGTTATGTAATGTCCAGAGCATGTCAATTTGATGTTTAAAAATAAAGGTACCTCCATATGCTTAATGGGAAAATATCATGTGTCTCAAAACTCAAATGTCTGTTAGTTTAGTAAAATACCCAGAGCCTCTCAGAATAGTGCCTTTAAACAAAATCCATCACTTCATACTTACTTTAATGAACATCCTACGTGACTTACATTTTTAGGAGCGAAAGATTTTTAGTTCTTTGATCTGAAAGTGTCACCTATGTAGAATTGCTCAGTAGTCCAGAGAGGGGAAGTGGGAGGAGTTCTGGAAAGTGTGTGGGTGTGTGATAACTTAATGCCATCAGATAAGAAGATCCAAATAGGACTGGGGAGAAAAAAAAGTTCTTCCTCTCAATTCCAAGCAGTCATTAGAGCAACCCACATTGATGTTTTCTTTGGCAGGCTTGTAAAGCATTTGCTAGCCAGTGGGTTCTTCAGTCTAGAATTTCTGACAATTTGAGAGACTCACAGTGCTTGGACTTAGTGTTTAAAATAAATTCCGAATGTTACCGGTATTTTTTCTCTCCTGTGAATTTCTATTATTGAAATTATTAAAGAAACAGTAACCTTTCCTGGACTGTGTTGGTTACTTATTAATCCCATATGCAGGTTGCAAATCACACCCTTATGTTTGTGCTCATTTTATTTCTTTAATATTGTGAAAGGCATAGACAAGCCCTCTGATCTCTTACGAAAGGGAATGACCTCACTTGAAATTCCTAATTGTTCTGCTCCTCTCTGTGACACAGATGAGCAACAGCAGGACATCTGGGTTAATAGAGAAGAATAGCTAAATGAAAAATAGCACTATTAATTATGTCATGAAACATTCTTGTTGGCCAGTATCTGATCTGTCTGACATGGGTCAAACATTGAATGTATATGCAGACGTTTCTGAGGCTCAGTCTACCTGATTCTCTTCTGCATGAGAACAGATGTACCCAGACTTTTAGAAGCTGGTAGTAGCTATCAACAGTGATGAGTAATTGCCCTGCCGTCTTTTGCTCTTGTGCCCTACAAATGGTAAGTTTTCTTTTAAACTTGCCAATTCAGAGTATACCATGCCCAAATTATGAGTGTACTGTGTCACTCTGAATACCCTCAAGCTGCAACCATATCTGTTTTTTTTTTAAGATTTATTTTATTGTTTTTGACAGAGACAGAGAAAGACAGTGAGAGACAGAGAGAGACAGAGAGAAGGAGGTGGGCCCAGAGCAGTCTCCATAGTTGCACTTCAGTTTTCAACACGGTTTTGTTCCACACAGGTGGGCGGGGCCACACCGGCTGGGAGCCAGGCCTGGGGCCTCCCACATGGAAGTCACACCCCTGAGAGCTGGGGGCCAAACCAGGGGCAAGCACTGAACTGGGGACCTCCTGCATGGGAATCACATCCCAGTTCAGTACATGGGTCCTCACGGGCCGGGGCTGGGATTCAATCCTCGGTCCCCAGGGCTGCAAAGCGAATGCTCAACCCTTGAGACATCCTGGCTTCCCAACCATATCTGTTTAGAGGAGATACTGCTATTAGACCATTGAGTTTGTGGAAAATGGACCATTGCAATTTAATTAATTAAACTGAAGAAAGACGGTTTTGATATTTTAACATGTATATTCAATTCCTGAACCCGAGCTTCTAAGCATGAGCTTTTTCCTTCCAATGCTGCATGAAATATTTCCTCTCTCTTACATTGTTTAGGTGTAATAAAAGGGCAGTACATTGTTATCAATTCATCAACTCAGCAATTCTCCTACTAAATTAAGAAGGAGCTCATGGATCAAGTCCTAGATTCAGAAAAGAAGAAAAATATATATACATATACAACTATCATCATCATCTAAAAAGCAAATGATAAAAAAGCAAATGATAATACTATCATTGCCATTAGGGCTATGAAAGAGAAAGGGAGTTTCTCTTTAAAAAGAAAAACTTTTCATTTGACTATACTATATATAACATATTCAAGCACGTGTTTATTTCCTTATGAATATATTCATAATAGCTACAAAATAAATAAATAACTCATCTGTCGTTATTTTCTCGTTAGACCGTAACAGTCAATATGCTCTCTGCAGTTTATGCTCACTCATTCTGAGAACAGATGTCTGGGTTTCTGAATTAAACCCAATTCAATAGGTATTTATCTTGCATTTGTTAAACCATATAAATTTCATAAAGTAGAAAGTCTGAGGCAAAGAGGAAAAATGCTATAGGGAGTTTTAGTTACTGGCAGATGCATGTCTCTTTAATGTTTAAAGACAAATTTGCCTCCATGTGCTTCAAGGGAAAATATCATGTTGCTCAAAATTCAACTGTCTACTGGTTTACTTAAATATCTAGAGGCCCCCAGACCAGGGCATGAAAATGAAATCCACCATTTCCCAGTTGATTTAAGAAAAATCATCCATGTCATTAAAGATGTAGAGAAGATGGAAAGAGTGGTTTTATTGAATGTTCTTTTAGCTACTAATCTGACATCCACATTTCCCTGGACATCTGACAGCACTGATGTTCCTGGCGCAGGGATCGGGACGTTTCTGCCCGGGCCCTTGTCTGGGCTCTTGTCTGGGCCATTATAGAGACCCATCCTTAATGGAATAAACCTGTGTTCCAGTTAGTCAGAAAGTCTGTGATGCCACCTTTACTTATGACCTGTCAAATTCAACAGGTAGAGAAGCTAACAGAAAGGAAGGTCTCTTTTCCATTAATTTTTAAGATGACATAAGTAAAATAGTCCTATAAAAATCATGCTTCCTATACCGTTCACTACTTATACGTAACCCCTTGCATGTAACTAAACAGTTAGCAGTCCCAATCACCACATGTAGTAGAAGGCTTAGAGAAATCAGAATAATAGAAGGGGTATTAAGTTAAACCTATCACCATAACATTTCAAAAATGAGAAAGGAATTTAGAAGTATCTCACCATGCAAAGTTGGCTTGTAGGTATACATTGACAATTAATCCTTCTCTAAGGAAGTTCCAGCCAAGGAACACAGATTAGGGGTGGGAGGGTGTCTTCCTTTTCCTTCTTGGATTAGTCTCAGCTTGCCAAATATGATGGCCTTGATTAAAGTGGCAGCTCTACCTCTTATCTCATTCCTACATCCAAGTTCACGATTATTAGTCAAGAGACAGGATTTGTCAAGCACAGAAGCATAGACACCAGGTGAGACTGTAGTGGTCGTGGACCCAACAGCAGCATCTTATAGGTGAGGCAACTGTGGCCTTGAAGTTTCTTGCTTTGTAACTCTGGATTAGCTGCTGCTAGCACACCCCCTTTTATAAAGTTTCCAGAATTCCCACTAAGGGCAGATATGGAGCCAAGTACGTTTTCATACGACAGCTCAGTTAACAGATTTCTGTTTCAGTGTTTCTAAATCTGGGAAAGGATATATAGTTTCTGGCAAGGCAGTTCGGAATAGCTTGTGGCAACCTTTGTAAGTATTATGATACATAGTGATCAGTGACTGCTCATGTATTTATTCACTAACCAGTTAATGAACTCTACATTGCTACTTGAGATAGGGTTGTTAACAAACACATATGGGGGAAGCTGGGATGGATCAGTGGGTTAAGCGCTCACTTTGCAGCGCTGGGGACCGGGGATCGAGTCCCGGCCCTGGCCCGCGCGGAACCATGTGCTGAACTGGGAGCTCCCCCAGTTCACTTCTCTCTCTGTCTCTGTCTCTGTATCTCTCTCTCTCTCTCTCTCTCTCTGTCAAAAATAAAAATAAATAAATAAATAAAGATTAAAACTTTAAAAAAACCAACCAACAAACAAAAAAAACTAAACACACATATGAAGAGTTAACAGCAACAAAAAGATGGAGCCTTGAAATGGGGGAGGACATTCTGGGCCTTCTTTTTAATTGTTATATTTATTAGGATTACATTGGTTAGTAAAAATTACATAGGTTCCAAGTGTACAACTCTATAGCACTTTGTCTATGTGAATATGTGTTCATCACCCTGAGTCAGCTTTCTTTCCATCACCATACATTTAGCTCCCCCTCCCTCCTCTCCCACCCCACTCCTCCCTTACCCTCAGGTAACCACTAATCTATTGACTACGTCCATAAGGTTTCGCTTCTTTGTTGCTTTCAGTTTTATGTTCCACCTATGAAGGAAGTCACGTGTCTTGTATAAACAATAAGCATAGAGCACAAGGGAACACACTTGGCCAATATCTCTGGGGCTTGGAGGGTAAGGTGTGGAAACAAGTGTTGTGCTTCAGAAATGTTCATTTGAGATGTTATGAAACATCCAGTTAGGAGATGGAGAGAAAGTTGTTTTATCGAACAGGCTAAAGCTCAGGGGAGAATTCAAGACTGGGGGTTGATGTTTGTGATTCTGGAGCATATAGATCTCCTCCTGAAGGAAGATTGTCAATACAGAAGAACGTGACCATTGGTTACTTGGTCGTGCCCAATATTTATAGTTCCGCAAAAAGAGAGGAGATACCAATGGAGACTAGAAAGGAGGGTAAGAAGCAAAACAAACAAACAAACAAATAGAAAACAGGAGACAAGGATGATTTGGAATCCAAGTAAATAGAGTTTTAAGAGTGAGAGCATACCTAGCAGTACCGGTGTACTGAAAAGTTACTTGTATGTTCATGTGGGACCTGAGAATTAAGCTTGGGGTTTGGTAAGTTGTAAGTGTGGCATAGACGAGCGTATGTCCATTGAAGTGGGCAGGACAGCAGTAGGCTCAAGAGAAACTGGGAAGAAGTGGAGGTTGATGTCTTAGAAGTTCCTTGGAAGAGTTTGTAGTACAAAAGAGTAGGGAAATTGGTGGTTGCTGGGTGGAGACATAAAATCAAAGGAGGTATTTATTTTAATGAACTTTGTTTAAATATTTTACAATAAATTTACTGCAAACTTTGATAAATAAAATATTTGACCCCTTGTGCTCTGAATTGAGCCTTGTGTAGTAACAAACACAGAGAAGTTTCCTGAAGATTTCATAGATTATTGGATATCAAGTTTAGAATAAATCCTCATGGTGGTAAATCTGACCTTCTCAGACCAACATCCCTGCAGTGAGGCGTTCACTCCATATTTGGACAGACCAAGGAGTCCAAAACAATGTCTTTATATGTACCAAACAGAAATCGGCCTTCTTATAATCTCATTCGGGCATCCTAATCTTATCCCCTTGGGCCACACAAACCTCTGTATCCTACACACAAGCTGGCCTTGGTGTCCTGGACACTTGTTACAGGCCAAAACTCCCAGCTCCTGTCCACTCTTTGTGTGAGATGATTTCCAATCCCTTCTCCCATCTGACAACTATTGCTTTCCAGTGGCCCATGTCCCACATAAAATAGCATGTTTTGCCTTTTTAACACTACAGAAATCATTTAACATATATATGTAATGTGGAATACTACCTGAAAAAAAAATTGGTTCTGCCTCATCCATTTCTAAACTGGAAAGTTTTCTTATCATCTGAGTTGTTTTGTCATTAGGCTTCATCGACTGAACACAGTTTACAAAGTTTTTGGTAATAAGAAATAAACCAAAAAAAATTAGGGGTTAATGGATGGTGATTCCCCTGTTAAGTGAAGTATGATTTTATATATTGAGACTGTGGTTTTAAACCAGCAAATACACAAACTGGTAAAATATGAGAGACTGTGTATAAGAAAAATAATTGATTCAACTGAGATTTGCTAAGTCATTCATTTCATTTTCAGTACCTATTTCAAATGGATAATGTAATTCATGTTTAGTTAGACAGTCACACTGGTTCTTTGCTGTGCCCCTAACGTCCCTCGGGATTACACATGTGATCCTTGCTTGATTTAAACATGTCAAATAGTAATGGTGATGTGGATGGATAAGATGTGGATGGATAAGATGTGGACGGCAGAACTCTCAGACATAAAGGTCCCCATGAGGTTCGATTTACATTATGTACTTTTCATATTGTAATTTATGCTATGCACTTCTGTCTGTTTAGACCCACTTATTACCAAAACTCATTCTTGTGATTGATTTTCTGTTAAGAGGATAAAACCTTTTCACATTAATATTTTTTTATGGAAAGCCTCCAAAAGCTAAGAATTTAAAATAAACTAGATTTATATTGAATTTCCTGGTAGAAAACTGTTTTTCTGGGATGATGAGTAGCCTTTCTCCAATAACCAATACTATTAACAGAGTATTTCTTAGGAAATCTTCCTTCAGTAATTCCGTAAAATGACTAACAAATGCCCGTGATCTCTATTTAAAAGAAGTATTGGAAAAAGGCATGTAAACCTCTAGACTTTCCTAGTTTTGCTTTTGCAAATGACTAGCTGAGTAAGCACTTTCTGGGAGAGGAGCGGCTATTGAGAGGCTTGTTGATGCTGGAGGGCCTTCCCGCTCAGCAGGATGAGTCTTCCCAGGGCAGTGGTCTCGCAGGCCAGTGTGGATGCGGCATAGAGAGGAGAAAACGCTAGTTGAGTCACCCAGGAGCTTCTTTAAAATGTGCATGTCTGCCCTTCTCCCTCCTAATGTTTACCGGGAATGCAAGGGTTCCTCCCTCACAGACAGAGGCATGCCTGTTTTGAAAAATGCCCCTCTGGTCAATCTGATGTAACCCATTCCTGCCCCACCCTCCAATCATTACCATCATAATGTAAGGGCAGCTTGGCCCTCTGACAGGGTTCTTCTTCTTTTTGCTTGTCCCAGAACCCAGTCAAGCACTGGTCAGGCCTCTTCACTGACTATTCAGATAGTATCTGCTCAGAGAGTGAAATCATAAAACAATCTCCACAGAACAATGTGTAGGGTAGCATCTGCCTTCTGTGTGAAACTGCATCACTGATCATTTGAGTCTTAGAATATTTGATACATTGTACATGTCATCTAGGTGTAAATTATCTATTTATTCCTCTACAGAGTAAGACTCTTCCAGGCACGGAGCACATGATACCCTTCTTCGTCTGTACTGCCTCGCACAGAGTCTTGACATGGCAGTTTTAAAGTACCAGTTTTTGTTATTCATGTTGATGCTATTTATTCTCTACTGTCTGCCTTAGCATACGTTCTGGCCTGAGACATATGTTTCTGATGAAGTAAGTGGATGGAAGTAGTTGAAGTGTCTTGATGACCAGATAGATTGTTTAAATCAAATGTTCTTCAGTCAAAGAATTCAAAGGTCAAATATTTTTTTAAATGTGAGGTATTTACATCTAAGATAGGTGACCAACAAAATATTGGCAACATTATTCTTAAACACAACATATATAAGTCCTGAATAGAAGAGGTAGGCATTAGTCTCTTTTATTCAAGGTGACCATCCAGCTGGTTGTAAATCGATGTATTATCCCCATAATCCTAATTTATAATAGTTGAGTGCCATGTGGCATAGAAGGAATGTCTACCACACATTAAGCCTGATCTAAATATAATACATTTCTGTGATTACGAAGGACAACCCTGGATTTTCAATTAAAAAGAACTAAAGGAATGGAAATATAGAAGACTTGCTACCAAGTCCCAGTTTAGCATCTCTCCCATCCAGTAAGGGAGATGTTCTAATCTCTCACAGTGATATTGCCCCAACAGATCCTGTGTGAGGGAGGATGTGGGAAGGAAAAAGAGAAGAGGATGGTAAAAAAGAGGAACTTGCTAAAGAGATTAAGTTTCCTTTCTGCTCCTTTCTGCCCAAGCAGTTCACCCCATAAAAGTAGTTAGTACCTTTTTCATTAGTCTGCAAGCATCCTCTATTTTTCTGCAACCCATTACTTGGTATAATTAAATTGGATGTTCTCCAATCTTGTTCCTTTTTTTTTTTTAATGTTCCTTCTTTTCAGTGATAATTATCACAGTGAAAATTTGTAACAACCTAAGTATCTAAAAGTAGAAGATTTGTTAGATAATCAAGTGCAGCCATTTAATGGAACAATGGCCGGCCTTTAGAGTAATAGAGTAGGTGTTCAAGTAAAGGATTGTGAAGAAGGGTATTTTTAGTTTATATCTTTCCCCGAGATTTACCAAAAGCAACAAAAAAGAACATAAACATAATGGAAAAAAACAAGTGTGCCAAACTTGAAAATAGTCATAATTCACCACCTCCTCCCCCAACCCCCCCAAAAAGGAAAATGTCTGCCAAATAGTGACATTTGACAGCTCAAATGGAGGACACAAAGAACTCCTCCAGAGCTCAAGCTGGGCCTGGGCCCCTCTACAAGGAAGCATCATGGTCCCAAAATAATCCTTGACAAAGATTCCAAGACTGAGGCTGTGGCAAGCCACAGTCGTAAGGACAACATTCTTATATAGACCTGTTTCCTCATTAAGACGCATCAGAGAATCAGCATTGCAGGAAGAAACAAAGAGAGACATTTATTCTCTCTGACTTAGAATAAATGGAATTTAGTAGGAAAATACCATCCAATGGGGTTTCCTTTAGGAATGTAGGGATGATTCAGTATTATGAATGTGATTATATCAGAGCGTATATTAAATATTAAAAATAACTATACCAACCAATGTAACCTCATCAAATTTAACAATAAATTAAAAAAAAAAAAAAAAAAAAAAAAATAACTCAAAAGAGGAAAACCATATACTCATCCAACTGCAAAATAAGTTTATATGAAATTTGTGCTTAATTCTGATTTTTAAAATATCTTCATAGTGTGTATCTAGTCAGCATTAGGCCTTATAAGTTTTAGAAACATCTCTACTTAAGTCACATGCCAACCAATGTAATCAGACAAAAATAAAATACATATCATTAGAAGTGGTATGGTAAACTTATACTCAATTACGTTATTTTCAATGTAATGATTGGAAAACAAATGAATCAATTGAAAAATCATTAAAACAGTACAAAACAGTAGTAAAGATTTCAAGTGTTAAAAATTTATATGAAAAAAAATTGAACATTATTTGAGAAACATATAAAGGAGGACTTGACTAAATTGAAAGACATATCCTTTTTTGGAAGATGTCAGATCTCCTTAAATTAAGCTAAACTTGCGCTCTCAAGCAAGATATCATCAAACAGTTCTTTATTTGAATTAATCAAAATGTTTCTATTCTTTTAGAAAAATATACATTATGCAATATCCAGAGAAAATCTGGAAAAGGAACTGTAAGTGGAAACTAGTTCTATCAGATGTTGGAATATATTTAACAACTACAATAATTTAGATGAATATCCTTAGAGCAGAATATATATTCCAAAATAAGCCCACACATGTAAGAGATGGATGTTATATTAAGTCATTTGAGAACAGCTGGATGACCATGGGGAACAGAGAGGGAACCAGCTGATATATTATATGTCTTTACACCTCGCACATGTACAAGAACACACATTCATACATACCCAATTTAAAGTGGACCAAAAATTTAAATATATTTATTAGAACTTGGCATTTTGTAGACTATACCTCCTGATTATTAAAGATTTTACATGGCTTAATGCAAATTAAAAAATATAAAACCACAGAGTTAAAAGAAATTGTACAGATCTTTATATATGTTTTTTTCTTTTATAATTAGTAGTGGAGAAATTCTTAGGTTGACAGAAACCCAGAACCAAAGGAGGATTGATTTGTAGATTTCAGTATGTAAGAATATCTGCACCACAACATGAATGACTAAACAAAAAGTAAATTGAAAAGTTGGAAAATATTGCTTGTCACGCATAAGACAAAACTATATAAATTTGTAATAAACAAGTCTTTATAATAATCAGTAAGAAAAAGAGAATCAACTGGTAGAAAGTGGGCAAAAGACATTAAAAAAAAATCTGCATTTAGTCAACATTCCTTCAAGCAAAGATGCATATAAATATTGAGTCAGTAGTTTTGCTTCTTAGATTTTATCCCATGGATCTACTTGCATTTGAATGCAGAATAGATTACTGAGTTGTTGATTGCACTATTTTTGGTAAATTTATATATATATTTGTTTTAAAACCTAGAAACATCCTAAGCTTTCCTATAGGGAACTCTTCACAAATAGTAAAATGCATTCAAACAATGAATTTTATGCATCTAGTTTTAAAAATTAGAAAGATTTATATATAGTATAATGAGAAGATACAGAAGCATATATTCGAGGGCTGTCTGGAAAGTATCAGCCATGTGATATGGAAAATAGAGACATTTATGGTTGGATTTTTTTCTGGACAGCCCCTCATATATTTTCATCCTAGAAGTTGTCTCTGCATATGTAAGTATGTGTGCATCCATAAATATTAACTTGTTATATTAAAAATGTAAGGATAACCAAGAAGCTATCAACATTTGACATCGAGATTAATTAAGTAGAAAAGTTAAAGTATAATATGATTTTACTTGTAGCCTCATTCTCTCTCTCTCTCTCTCTCTCTCTCTCTCTTTCTCTCTCTCTCTCTCTGTTTCTCTTTCTCTCTCCCCCTCCCTCCCACCTTTCCTCCCTTTAACACTTATTGAAACTGTGCCAGGCACTATTTTCAGTGCACTATCTTATTTAAACCTCACAGCAACCCCAAAGAAAGCTTTTATTATTATGTTTCCAGTTTACCCAATGAGTCTGTTGAGGCATACTGTTTAGTAATTGGTCAAAGATCACAGAGCTGGTGAATGCCAGAGCCAGGATTCAAAACCAGGCAATCTGGCTTTAGATTTTATGTTCATAACCCTTAGGCAATAGTGCTTTCCTGCAATATGATTATATTATATTATATTATATTATACTATATTATATGCATATCTATTATATATGCATAGAAATCCATCAAACAGATTCACAAGAAAACTGGAAGAATATAGCTTCACAATCTTTGGATAAGATAGTATATTTTTCTTTTTTTTCTTATAATGTTTCTTTATGTATTTTCTACAATGCATGTGCATTTTTTGCATGACATTTTTAACAGGGTGTTTTTATTTCAATTGTAAAGAATTGCTTGCAAAATATACATTATGTGACCATTATACAATTATACGGTGCTATTACTGTTTTTTGTTTTTAATACGGTAGAATACTCTATTGGGTCCTACAAAAAAACCAAAAAAAACAAAAGCACATGGGCTTGCCTTGTCTGTTAGTGGTGAAATCGTGCACGCTGCCTGACAGCTAGCTGTGGTATTTTAGATTATACTTTCTTCCCATGGACCTTCAATCAGTCTGATTTCTTAAGAAAAAGTTGCACTAGAGGTGGCGGTCTTTCTATGGAGAGCCTCTGGAAATGTGCTTGCTTGTTTCAGGTTGATTTTTATCCTTATTGAACCTTTAAACAGCCTGTGTCAAGTTCCCTTTCTTCAATGAAGCTTTCCTCTTATCATTCATTTTCTTTTCTTCTCAACGCTATTTCTGATTTTTTTAAAACACTGATTTTCATTTTTGAGACTCACAGGCCTACTAAGATCTTGTCTTTGTTTCATGTTCATACTGCTTTTCAACGCTCAACAACTTTTCCTCCTGCCCTCTCTGTCCCAGTAGCTGGGGGTCATTGGCACAGGGTCACAGTTAGGAACACAGGCCCTGGGCCCACCTGCTGGCCTTTCCCCTGCTACTTAGTTATGCAACTTGGGACACCTCTACCTTTGTTGGACCATATATAACATGGGTATTACAAAGAGGGTGGAGTGATTACAACTTTAAATTATGGCTTCTGGTATATTATTTGTGAATTAAGATAACCATTTACTATTATTGAATTGTACACTTTTAAACCTATGTAACTTTATTAACCAGTAAATTTAATAAAATTAAAAAGCTAACCATTTACATTTCAAAAGTCTTTGAAACTAAACAGTAATAGAATAAATTATCACAAGTTATATAACATGATTTTCCTGCTGAGATATTATAACTTCATATTTGCAACTGTTCAAGACTGCCATAAATTATAAATTTGAAATTTCTTTTTAAATGTAATTCACTAGGGGGAAGCCGGGATGGCTCAGCGGGTTAAGCGCTCACTTTGCAGCCCTGGGGACCGGGGATCGAATCCTGGCCCCGGCCCGTGCGGACCCATGTGCTGAACTGGGGAGTGCCCCCAGTTGGGTTCTCTCTCTGTCTCTGTATCTCTCTCTCTCTCTCTCTCTGTCAAAAACAATCAATCAATCAATCAATCAATAAATGTAATTCACTAGGTGCTAAGGCGGAGAGTTTTTATCAGATGCAACAGAGGCGCTGGAGGTATTTGAGCTGGCCAGGCCAACTTGAGCACGGGAAGGTTCTAGACGGGGCAGGAAGGTACTGAAGGGGCGAGCCCAGGCTGAGTCTGGGAAGTGCAGAAGGGGGACATCTGGCAGAAGCTAGCCGCAGTCCGATACAACTAGGTCAATGTGGGTTATTGGCGACCTGACTGGAAAGTAGGTTGAGGCCAGACTGGAAAAAGTGTGCAGTACTGGGATGTGGCATAAGAACCCTGCTAGGCAGTGGTAACCCATTTTCAGGTGGCAAGGGAATTATGTTGTTAGAGTTGCGCTCTGAAGAATTCATGCCGTGTTAGTGAGTCTCGTGAAGCAGAGAGGCTGGAGTTGGGGGAGACCAGCACGGATGCATAGGAAGCGGCTGGAAGCATTCACCGAAACACCAGACTCAGTGAGTCTGAGGGGCCTGAGAATAGAAGAGAAAGCAATCACAGGTGACTGAGGTTGAAAAGCCAGGAGGGAGAGAGGCGAACCTCTGCTGTAGTTGGTATGTGCCACACGGTGACTGTGTGTTTACATGGGTGTTTTCCCACCCCACAGTCCCAGTGCATCCTCTTAGGAGACAGTGGACACTCAGTAAGGATATGTGGAATGACACCATTCTTTGCAGGCTCCATTCTTTGCAGGATCCAGTCTCTCTCTCTCTCTCTCAGGGACCTGGCAGGTCACTCAGTTTGAGGCCTGGTTGCCCTTTGTGGCTGGTCTGGTGACGGATCTGTCTTGAGCTCTCCCCTGTCCCCTGGCCAGCAGGCACCACCCACTCCTGTGCATATGACAGCACTAGCCCACCCACGCTGTATATCAGTTGCCGTGCTAAGTGGGGGGCATGCTCACAGAAGCAGGTCTTTGCACACATCATTGGTTCCTGAGGGTTCCTAGGAAAACATTTCAATACTTGCATTGTGATGAGTTCTGCAAGGGTAGATTTTAGTAAATTCACCAAGTAAAGAAAAAGTTGGTAAATGGAGAATGTAAATGGTTTAAAAAGCCAGGAGAAAAGCAACATTATAGGCATTGAGGATGCTTCACCTTACGTTTCAAATCGCCTTCGTGCACATACTCAAGTCCAAGTACACATTTTCAGGTTTTCCATAGCTCTGGGGCAAACTGCACTAACCTGTAGAAAACAACCTCTTGTGTTACCCTCACAGATCTTGTGGGTCAGTAATTCAGGCAGCCTCAGAAGGGACTGTGTGTGTGGGTCCACAGTATCTGGGTTCTCAGCTGGGAGACGTGGATGCAGGGGGCTGGAATCCTCTCAAAGCTCTCTGACCACATCTGGCAGTTGCTTCTGGCTCTTGGCCAGGACTTCAGCTGGAACACCTACATGTGGCTTCTGTATGTGGACTTGTTGTTCTCTAAGTATAGTGGCTGTGTTCCAAGGCCAAGTGGCCTGAGAGAGGGCCAGGCAGAAGCCTGTTTCCCTTGAAGACACAGCCTTGGAAGTCACAGAGCATCACTTTGACACATCCTAGTTGTCACAGCCGGCCCCAAACCCACCCAGTTTCAAGGGGAGGAAAAATAGTCTCGACTTCCTCATGGAGTAGTAGTGACAAGGTTCCAGAAGAGTGTATAGGGCCACATGGAGTGTTGTCTTTTCCAGTAATACAGTCCTTCACAACATGATTAAAAAAATACAAAATGATGTTCTTATGTTACTAAATTTAAACCAATGGAGCCTATTTAATGAGAAGCAACAGGTAAAATATCATTATTCTTGCGGAATTACATTTCTTGATTATAAACATATGAAGTCAAATATTTTCTGAAATAAATTAGAATATTGAATGAGTATGTTTTCAAAGATGCCATAGGTTTTTAAGTGGATAAACTGGAAATAAAATTGGGTTCTTATTGTTAAAAATATTAATAAAATAAACAAAAGTGACAGTGATATAAACTATTATTAGATGAATTCATAATAGATATACAAAGGCTGTCTGGAAAGTATCCAACCATATAAAATAAAAAATAGAGGCAATTATGGCTGGGTTTTTTCCAGATAGCCATCATATTTGCATAATAATTATAGGTCAAAATTCTTATTTATGAAAGTTAGCAGGGAAGCAAGGCTATAGACTTCACAGGGTTAACCAGCCTTAAACTCTCCAAAGTAGTAAATGTTGAAATCAAAGTTAGAACATTATAATTGAAGAATATGAAAATTTACATCTCATGAATTTGACAACAACAAAAAATGATTTATTGTTTTGCAGCCCATGATAGGAAAGAACTGTTTGTGCTCTCTAGGTGTGTGTGTTTGATTAAAAGGATGGCACTTTACGAACATATAGACATTCACAGACACACACATGCATCTCCACACCCACACCAGCTCTGTGTCACATCACAGTAGAAACAGGGAAGGGAAACACAGGAAGTAAAGAAGATATGGGGCTTGGTTCAAGGAACTGTTTGCTTTTGGTATTTATTTTCCAGGTGAGGCCTATACGATGCTGTAAGTCCTCTTGTAAGTAGGTAAGATGCAACTTAATAAATAAGTAAATTATTTTATTGCCACATTTCTTTTCTTTTTTTTTATTGTTTTTGACAGAGAGAGAGAGAGAGAGAGATACAGAGACAGAGAGAGAACTGAACTGGGGGCACTCCCCAGTTCAGCATATGGGTCCGCATGGGCTGGGCCGGGATTCGATCCTCGGTCCCCAGCGCTGCAAAGTGAGCGCTTAACCCCCGTGGGCACTAGTTTAGCAGGGTGAGTTCTCTAAGGTCCTACTCTAGTTATAGTTCCTAATAAAATTCTTCCTATTATTGACCCATTTTGCTACAGGCTTTACTTTTGGTAAGGAATAGAAAATACTTTCTTAGCTCCAGTGATGATGGGTAGTCTTCCTATCCTAAACTTGATTTAATTTAGAGAGAAGACAAGAACATTTATTTTTATACTATGAACATTTATGATTGTCTGATAATTGAAAGCTATCATTTGATGCATTCCTCAATTTAGCTCTTTAAAAAAAAACACCTTTTTTGTGTGTGTAGAAATGATTAGTATCAACCGCCCTTGCTTTGGCTCATGACCTGTTTTCCATAGATCTTTTGTTGATGCTCAGTCATTAAATCAAATTGAATCTCCACTTCCTTTGCTTGCTTCACTCTTCTTTCATCTAATGGACTAAATGAGATTAAATTTGAGGGATCCCAGACAAAGCTGGATTTTTCCACTGCTTTTTGCCAGCCAGATTTTGGAGAGTGTAAAATAATTTTCATACTTCCTGTAGCTAATTTTAATAGGAAGTACAAGAATCTGGCTATCTGTTTTTCTACCTGCTGTGAACCATGTATCTTGCCAAGGTTTTGAAAGCCCATTGGTCTGTGTGTCATTGTCTCACTTGGAAATACCTATATCTTTTGGGGTGACCCACCATTCTGTAGTAACGATGCTTTAGTTACCTCTGACAATTTTAGGAATGTGCACTTTAGAAGTTATTTTGGCGGGAAAAGGACAAGGTTTAGAGGTGTGAACACACCATATCTCAAAGGATTAGTCATCAAGAACCTTGTGTATAATATACTCTTGGGAACAGATTTATTGAAAGAAACAAACAAAACAAACCACTGAATAAGTATGAGTGTTGTCCAGTGTGCGTAACAGGACTCAAAAATCAAGACTATGGTCCAGGCTGGTATTTCTGCCACAAACACCTACACGTCAGTTCTTCCCAAACTGGACTTTGGAGCTGTGGAGCTGTCATGCTTCACAGCTCTGAAGCATCGAAGTGTCTGCTACACAGAACAATTTTCATTCATTGTGAATATATCCTAAAGTTATAGAATATGAATGCATGCTGAGAACTGCATGAAGCCAGCAACTAATGCGGATTAAACTCAGCATTTGTAAAGAAAGATGGGTTGGTATTTATTATTATTTTTCTTTTTAAGAAAAGAAATCACAGCAGGAGCAATTTCATAGCTGACTGAATGGTTACCAGAAAGACATGCATAGGCATGTTTGCTGATTTAGTCAAGGTTCACTTTGTTTTTGTTTGGCAGATTATGCAATAGTTGTTTCCCAGAACATTTCTGATATTATAAAAGAAAGTTTGTTTAAGTGGAATGTTTTAAAAGGGTTATATTCACATCATGTTGCTAAGATGGAAGGTAATAATGATAATAAAATTTACCACAGATCAAGTGCCTGCCATGTTGCTGGCACTGTGCTGTGTGTGTTACCATATACAGCCCATGTCACTCCTCAGCTATCCTGTGAGGTAGCTGTTAATAGTTTCCCTATTTTAGACACTGATGCTGAGAGAGGTTAAGACACTTGCTCAAGCTCACAAAGCTCGTTAAGTGGTAGTGAACTTAGGTCATTCTGAATCTAAAGATCATGTTTATTCCCGTGACACCACACTAAAAATGGAAAGATGGTTCAGGGGATAGCAGAGCCATACTGAAGTGCAGAATCACTACTGTCTTGAATGTTATCAACAAGTAACATAGTTACATTATCATACTAATATTTTAAGGATCTAAAGCACTGGTTTTTAAACTACAGTTTAGGTAAGAATTTGAATGGGGTATGTCCAAAGCCAACCTCTTAACCTTTAACAACCCTCAGATACCATCTGCAAACATATCTATGTAGATATGTATCAACAGAGTAAATTCTGTACCTCTTGTTTACGGTATTCTTCTATTTTGAGGCTCAACTTGTACTTACAAACTGGTATCTGTGTCCCTTCCACAGGTTGGAATCAGGAGATTCTGGCTGGACAGAGGTGACTCAGAGCTTGCATAAACATTGCTAATATTTTTAGCCTTTATTTATTTTTTGGTAGAGTTAAAATATATTTTATGGTTCCCACAGGTGAAATGGAACTTCAGTGATAGTCTGTTATATTTGAAAATGAATCGGTCTGTTAGTCATAGAAGTTTGCCTGGTGGGATAAATATTGTTTTTAGATAGCTAGGTGCTAGTATCACAATTAGTTTGATAATCTTAACCAGATTATTAAAAAATGATTGACCTGATTCTCTAACTTAGTCATTAGAGTGCTAGGGTAATGGACTTTTATAGGGAAATCTCAGCAAATCCATACAGAGAACTTATAATTTATGAGAGTCCCAAAGTTACGTGGACAGCATTTCTGGAGGGTGTGTTCTAAAAGTTTCCTGAATATTTATTTCCATATTTGAAACTGGAGAATGAAGATTTGGAGCCCTCTAAGGGGAAGAGAGTGTGAGCCATGGGACCCAACCTACTTTTTCATTCTTTGTCTTTAGCTTCTCTCGACTGGGCCCTTTACCACCATTGAGGGTTTCACCCTTAGAAGAGTAGGCATATTTCTCTCATTCCACCCCTCCTTTTCTATTGCTGGAAGCTATTCAGCAAGGTGTCTGAGTAGAGCAATCCGTGAGATGTGAATGACAGAAGACCTGCCCTCCCTACTACATTCCTGAAATGGTTATTAGACTTAGTAGACCAAAAGGCACTCCCTGCTCCAGAATTTGTGACTGAGCTATGCTCTATGCTGGTGTACTTTCCTTGCCTATCGTAGAAAGCCAAATAAGCGGAACAACACACCAACGTGACATCAGCCACTTAACACAGAATACCAATGAGCAAGACTCATGGCGTCGGTTTTATCTTATAGTTTTTGGCATCATATGACCTAATTCTCTTTAGCTTGGCTCTCTCAGACTTCTTAAGTGACTCTTCATTACCTAGCAGAAAGTGAGTGGCCCTTAGAGAAAGACTTTTTTCTGTAGCTAATCATTCCAACCATGCCTGGAAGAGACTTGGGGTATCTGACCATACCTGGGGTATCTGACTGTCTGTGGTTAACTGGTTTTGTGACACCATCAGGAGGTCACAGACCTTGTTTCCTAACCCACACTTCAGAATTCTATTATTTGGTGAGTCCCCTTATTCTATTTATTTGCTTTGAAGCTCTTCCAATCTGAATACTTTCTCTAGTAAGACATATGAAATGAGCAGTTTTACAGGAAGCAAGACATCTACTACTGAAGTGAATAGTTCTAGCAGCTAAGTAGACTGTTGTGCATTCTTGGATGCAAATTATTAATGAATCACAACTTTAACCATAGTAATGAGAACAATTGAATGAACATCAATTGGCAAAAATATAAGCATACTTTAGTTTGTAGAAATTTCAGTCTATGTAGATGGCAGTCAAAATTGCTTGAGTTGTTGTACCCATTACAGTAAAATGCTAACTATTATGTAATGACAATAGAAATATCACCCAGATGCCTTAGGAATGTCATTAAAGATGTAGACATTTCGTTTTTAGAAATATTGATTTCTACTCTCCTTCTCAAATGCTTAAGGCAAAGGACCAGTGGAAGATTGTGGTTTTGAAGATTCCCCTCACCCCCACCCCTTCAGGAAGTGATTGGAAAGAGTTTTGTCATTGTACCTTCAAATATGATAATCTTTTTACAAGGGCATTGTGAAAATTTGTGATGAAGCACAAGCTAGCACTTATTTTTAAAAATCCATTAAAAATAAGTTCGTTGCATGTACCAAGTGAGCAGGAGACAATTTAAAGTTAAGTTATATGTTACTCTTTCCTTTTTAATCTGTTTCAGAAATTAAAATGCTGATATTCTGTCTGCCAGAGGACATGCCCCTCTGTTCTAGAAATTGGTCCAATACAAATACAGCTACAATTAGACAATTTTCTTTTTAAGATCTTTTTTCCTATTTCCCTCCTCATGGGTACTTTATAGTCACAGATTTTGCAAACAAGTTCAATTACACAGTTTTTCACAAGGTAACATGCATGCTCTCTTCCTTCTTTAGTTATGGCAAAAAGTATATAAATATATAAATTAATATAATCTCCACTTCATCCTGCAGCTGTTAGGAAGTGCCTCTATAGGGCTATAGGTATGTAGCTCTAACATTCTGGGTGTGACGGGATTCAAGTACATATATACAGAGGGTACCCAAAAAAGGATGCAGAGTTTAATAAAGAAAAAAAAACACATTAAAATTGTAATAATATATACTGATAACAAAAGATAAATACAAGTCATGTTTGATTTCTGCAATTACAAGAGGTGATCACAGTGGTTACTATCAGCGTCCAGACACTTCTGATTACAGCCACCTACTGCTTGCATAATGTTGACCAAAGTGTCCACTTGTATTGCTGCGCATGCCGTTTCAATTTCCCATGAGTCTCAAATTTATCACAAATGCATGCAACTGTTAAGAATGTTGGAGGTTGTATTGCAGACTCACACCTCTATTGTACTTCCACAACATTCTTGAATTTCAAATAGCACTTCAAAATGGTCTTATGCTTCTGCAGCTGTGCTTGTGCCATTTTCTTCAACTGTCCTGCCTGATGCAGGGCAATGCTAGCATTCATTTGATTAATGCCATCTGTGGTGTGAACATTATACTATACATTGCTACCGTAATTCAATTGAACTTCGAAAAGTAATACACAGATGACATCTCTTAAAATGTGTATACATTTTCTTTTGGCACCCCTGGTATATGCTCCACTCTTTATGGACTCTCTTAGATTTATGTTGTTTATACACATTGTATTTTTTTTTCTTCCCTTGATTTTTTTTTTTAATCTACATTCAACAGAAGCATAGTTCTCAGCTAGAGCTCATTGCCAAGGCTATTGTGTAAAACTATAAGACTAGTAGTCATGGGTACTTTGTTTCCAGTTCTTAAGCAATCAGAGGACAGAAACCCACCATTGCCAAAGGAACCTCAGAACTTACCAGGTGGAGTGTACTGGTTACATTTACTGAAAGTAGGTCACTGAGATAAGTTATCAATTGAAAAAAAACAACTCTGTATTTCTGTGTCAATCAGAAAATAAATAAATAAGTAAATAAACAAACCACGTGTGCACACACACTAACAGGTAAGAATCTGATGAAAGAAGCCATTTGATTTCTGAGCGGAGTCCTTCCCTTTTCCTAGCTTTCCCACCAACGTGATGGGCTCATCCCGTCCTGAGACTCAGCTGGACTCTCCTTCTGCCTTACTTGCGATCTCCATGTGGCTGTGGGTAGAAGTTTGGTTTTCTTTTTTTTTCCCAGTGATATAGGCAGCAGAGGAAAGATTTCTTGCTATGATATAGGGACTGAACCTTCCTCATTGTTCCCTTTATGAATCTGTAGGATGGAAGGAATCCCTTTGTTTCCAGTACCCCTGACTGTAGGAACAATTGTTGGGCAGTTTGAGAGGCTGACTTCCTGGAGGGAGCAGGTGGCGTACACCAGCCTTTGCAAGTTTGTTGGAGGCGAAAGACTGGAAGGACCCAGCACTGTCCTGTCTGCTTTGAGAGACTAGCGATTCAAGATGGCCTCAGTATGTCCTGTTCCTAGTGATGACAAGACCGGGCCTCATCATAGGTTCAAGTTGGTCACTTTGTTCTTCATTAACCTCTTTGGTTTTCATGGGCCTCACTGACTTTCCCATCTATGTGGACCCAAGGCACAGGCAACTCCTGCTTATTCTGTCCACGTGAAAAACACAGAAATGGAAGAGCACACATTTGGAATGTGATTGAGTAAATATTTTATAGGCAGATGTGCAAAGATTTTGGAAAGCATAGTAAAGGCATTTTAATGTTTTGAACAATCAAATATAGCAACAATATAGTGGAAGAATTAATACTTTAACTTTTATGTTATCACTCCTAGTCTTGAGCAAGAGTGGCTAAAAATAGAAAATATAAGCTTGTCTTTTACCCATTTTGCTATGATTTCATGATGATTTGTTTAGCTATTAATAGCAACTACATAATTGAAGAATTCAGTGAAGTTGTCAGACAGGGTCTCGATAACATTGAAGTAATTACTAGACTTACACTTTTGTTTTTTAAATTATTTCAGTCACTAAATTGTAAATCAGAGGAATGGCTATTAATAGACCGAAATCACTAGGAACTCATCTTGATGACAGATTATGTTCATATTTGGATCACCTGTAAATGAATAATGAGTTCTTTATGTCATCAAAGTAGGGCCTCAAGCCCTGTTTTCAAAACTATTTTATTAGCATAAAAAAATCCAACAAACCCACCTTTACTATCAAAGAGAGGAGTTTTATATTCCCAGATTGCTTTAGACTAAGCACTAGAATTCACACTTCTAGTGTTATCTCCAAGATCTATGAATTAATTGTGCGTGGCCCTTAAGTGTCAGAATATTATCCCCATTGTACAGATGAGGAAACTGAAATGTAAGGTCTGAGTAACTTGCTGAGGAGGTGGAGCTGGAACTTAAATCCAGGAGCTGTGGACTCAAGCAGAGAGCTTCAATCAGCTTATGATGCCTACAGTAACTCCCACACTGAATTCTGACTAAGAGTCACTTGGGAGTCTTATTAGAAGAGGCTGATCTGATTCTGTAGGTCTGAGGTGGGGCTGGGGAGTTTGCATGTCTAACAGGAGCTCAGGTGATGCTGGTCCTGCTGGTACAGACACTTTGAGGACCACTGATTTATCATTATAGAGACCATGAGAAATAAA
Source organism: Craseonycteris thonglongyai (assembly GCA_004027555.1). Classification (NCBI taxonomy): domain Eukaryota; kingdom Metazoa; phylum Chordata; class Mammalia; order Chiroptera; family Craseonycteridae; genus Craseonycteris; species Craseonycteris thonglongyai. Next base: position 54,019 of record PVKE010002134.1, read on the forward strand.
TAGCTAATGATTTAACAATCTCCCTTTTAAAAATTGGAAACATTGGTTTTCAAAAATATAGGAGATTTTTGTCACTATAAACTCTCTTTTGGTTTAAAAATTACCCCTGGGTGTTTATGCTTACCTCACCATTTTAGTTTCCATTGCCGGGATGGCTCAGTGGGTTAAGCGCTTGCTTTGCGGCGCCGAGGACTGAGGATCGAATCCCGGCCCCGGACCCATGTGCTGAACTGGAGAGTGCCCCCAGTTCAGTTCTCTCTCTGTCTCTGTATCTCTCTCTCTCTCTCTCTCTCTCTCTCTCTCTCTCTCTCTCTCTGTCAAAAACAATAAAAAAATATATTAAAAAAACATATGTATATATATATTAAATAATTTCAAACCTTATTTCACCTATATTTAGCCATTTTGTGAATTGTTGGTTCACAGCTTTGCTTAACAATGTAATAGATCTTAAGGTTTGTCTCATTGATTTTGTATAACATTCTAACTGTATAATTTTTGGCAAATATTTTCCCTATATACTTTTTGTCTTTATGTTTATGATTTGTTGGGTGTGTACTTTTTTATTTTTGTACAATGAAATCTATCCCTCTTCTCTTCTTTTTAGGCCTAGAGTTTCTTTCTTCATTTGGTAAACATAGATAGTTATCAAATTTTCAAGTAGTTATTATAATTTATTTAATTCCCAATACTACTTGGAATTATTTTGGTGTGAAATGATGCTCTAAATGGATTTTCCTACTATAATTTGCCCTCTAGTTTTGCCTATATCATTTATTAACTAATCTGTGGTTTGTTGCTTTTCTATCAGACTGCTTTAATTAAATTAGCTTTTTTTTTGTATTTTACTGTATTTTAATAGCATGAAAATACAATTAAATTAAAATTATAATTATGTGCTATTTTAATATTTAGTAGGGTGAAACTCTTGTTCCCCTCATCATTTTTTTATAGGACTATGATTATCTTAAAGGATTCAGACATCCCTCATTTCTTTAGAAAGCATATAAGCTGTTTTTTGATAACTTTATAAAAATCACTATCATCTCGAAATTTTGATAAAGATCTATAAATTCAAAATTACTATTATAATTATTTTGCATTGGGATAGAAGGAAATTTTTAATTTTCCTTTTACCTTTGCTTTAGGGAATAGTGGCAGGAATCAATGGTAAGAATGGAGACAAAGAATTCACTGGAAACGTCCAAATGATCTGTTACATATACTTCAATATGAGCTTAGAGAACTACCCCCTGATAAAGACCTTTGCAATTAAAGAAAATTGTGAGTTGTGGAGGATAGAAAAAACAAAAGACTGTACAATTTTATATTATTGTAAGAAGAGAAAAATCTGTTTTGTTATTGAAGAGTTAGCAGGGTTTGATTAATGTTTAAAACTAAGGACATTTTACAGTGTTTACAAAATATTAAGAGTTTGCTGACTATTTTTCTACTACTGAGGCTATATCCTTAAATGATGAGACTTACTCTTATAACTGCAATCATTTGTGAAATTAATATTTGCATCCGGCCAAGCTCTACATGCCTAATCCTGTAAAGACACCTTGCTGAAAATGAACCTGTGGTTTCTCTTCCTGCCTGATGTCCATTTGGCATTCACACTCTTGATAATTCCACTAGGCCTTATCCTAGAATACCATGAATCTGAGATTTCCTGCCAAAAATGCTATCTTAGCTATGCTTTTAATATATTTTGAAATGTGGTAGATTGGACTAAAACTGCCTCTAAATCCATATTTTACTACTCTTGTGTCTTCCTATATCCATTTTGTACCTCCTTCCTATCACACTTCTTTGCTCTTGCTACTTTTTAACTGGTATATTTTTTTCTCTGTCTTGGTATTATTTCTTCCTAAAGAGAAACAATATTGCCCTTGACAGTTCAAACTATAAATAAAAGGGAAGGTCACGCTGATAGCTTGCTCTAGCTTGAGAGGAGAAAACATGTTATTCTTAGACTAGTCAGCATCTTCATCTTGCCCAAGTCCTTCCTCGTTGGCCTTTTTCTCAATATCTTCATGGGCTTCAACCCTTCAGTCTGGGTTCTCACGTGGACATGTTCCATACAATGAAACCGAGGCTGACACACACGCACACACACACACACGGTATTGTTGGGGAGAAAGAAACAATTTTCAAGAGTGTAAATGGACTAAGTCTACAGAAAATTTAGATTCAGGATCTGTATCTTCTTCCTCTTTTCTCCCAGCCCACCTTTGTCCTGCCCACCCCCCTCCCCCGCCTCCAAATCATCAATCAACCTAGTCAGTACCTTGCACATAATTTGTGTGCAATAAATCTCCCTTAAAGCCAATTAAAAAATTCGCTCCTCCTTGATGACTATAAATCCTCTTTAACTTTTCATCCCCACATTTTCTTGTCCTTAGTACTGAATAGCTGCTTCCAAATGCAAATAAAGCTTACATGAGAAATTTGAAAATATTAGACACCCTACCTATTTGTAAATTCATTGTAAATCATCTCCATTGTATTTCTCTTCCTCCATTTCTTCGAAATATGCCCTTCCTTAGAGGTGCCTTTTAAAACTGCCTTTCTGCTAGAGAAGTGTCTGAATATGTGGAGATTTTGTGACACAAGGCTTAACATTTGAGTCATTCCTGGGTTTTGAATGAATACAAGTGAGAATTTCAACAGTAATAAAGTTGAACATTCAATGCTGAATATATTGGTGGGCAGGAGCATAGAAATAATAGAGGATTTAAAAAATGCTGATAAAAGCCAACTAGTACTATAGGAAGTCTGCCCTTGGCACTGACTTTTCATTGCTATGTGCGCTGTACCGAAGGCTGAGCCCTTAGGGTGAGGACTAAGCACTGGGCCTGCTTTCAAGGCTGCAGGATTACCTTTATTCCTGATAAGTAACTAACTTAGATGCTAGTCCTGAACATGTTAAGACAAATGAAACCTTATGGCTCCTATTTGCTCAATATGTGCTGAAATGTCAAGTTTCACATGAAGGCTGATTCTTAGTGTTTGCATTTTCTAGTAATAAAGCAATGGTCTGTTCTTTTCACTTAACTCATGTTATTTGTTGCTATTGTGTGTATTAATAACTAACATTTATCAGTGAATAAATGCTATATGATAAGCTTTGGACCAGCACTGATGTAACATAGCTAATTTAATTTTTATAGTGATTTTATGAGGCTTGTGTTATTTGCATCTGCGTGTTCTGAATGAGTTCCTTGAGGGGTAAAACAGCTTAGTCACCTTTCTCAAGGTCTCCACAGTGACTGTTGATGCTGGGATTCCAAGTCAGGTCTGTCACATTCCCAGATGCTCAAATATACTTGTGAGGACATTAATTATTCCATTTCTGCCTCTGCAGAACAACTGGGTTTTATTTGTTTGTTTTTCTATAAGTCATGGTAATAGTTAGCATTATTTAAAAACAAACATTTGAGGGTTAACAAATTTGGTATTGCAGCAAACATCCTTAGTCTAAATGGGATAGAAAAATTAAAACAATCCCGGTACCAGTTTTGTTGTGGTATCATTTTAACAGGCCTGAGTATGGTTATTATTGATTTCTATTTTGCCTTCAAATCCTAGGTCAAGGAATTATTTTATTCTAGCTTGGAGAGACCTACAAATCTGTAAACATTTCTTACTTGGAAATCTAATATTAAAATGCCTTAGGAAGTGTAGCATGGAACTTTCCACAAATACTTTATGGATTCTTACACCTATATTTGTTTGTTTGTCTTTTATGTGACTTTTTCTTTAACTGATATTTTCCATACTTAAATAATGTAAAACCTCTTCAATATTGTTTGCACATATATTTTTAAAAAATGGTGTGATTCCCTTGACAAGTTGCTATAATATGTATGTGTGTGTGTATATATATATGTATATATTTTTTTTATTATTTGAGGGGAGAGAGAGCAAGAGAGAGAGAGAAGGAGGGAGGGCCCAGAGCAGTCTCCACAGTTGTACATCATTAATTGTGACATGGTTTCATTCCACACAGATGGATGTGGGGCCACACAGGGTGGGAACTGAACCTGCATGAGAGTTAAAAACCTTTGCCACCAGGTCATCCTGGAGGTTACCAGTTGTGCTGCAGTTCAGCATATGGGGTTTCATGGGCTAGGGCCGGGGCTGGGAATTGAACCCCAGACCTTGTGATTGCAAGGCAATCACTCAGCTGTTGAGCTATCCTGGCAATTATAAATGTTAATGTGTCATAGGATTGGTTATTTGGAAGAAATTCCAGGAAGTTCAAATAACAAATTAGAAATAAACAAGGCTATATCTTTGTACATATAAAATATGAGAAATTTAAAGGTCCTTGTAATATTGGTCTATAAATGATTTATTTCATTTATTTCTCCCAAATTCTAAAATAGAAGATTATAATTTGGGACTTTTAATAATTTGAGTGATTTTCTTTCCGACCAAAAATACCCCTAAAATGTTAAGATTTTAACATAGCACAAATGCCTCTGTTCCTAAACATTGACTGACAAAGGTGCCATTTTTTTCCCCCCTGAAAAATGCATCTGAAGCAGTTTTTGTAAATCGATGTGAAAACTGTCTTTGTAGAAATGCTGGCTTCGGAGAACAGTGCATTTGGTCAGGGAGCAGGGGGCCAGACTCAGGGGTGAGAGGAGAATAATATGCTTTTATAAAAGAGTTGCTACAGGCGGACTTTAAGGAGACTGCTGCTGGGAGAGTTAGGAGTTCCCATGGTAAAAGCGGTGTTTGGTTTAGATACTGACTGAATTAGGACAACTTCCAAAATTCACTATAATAGCTGGGATATGAGAAAAACAAACTTGAAGACTCCTGGTGTGATAAAAGGTATTTTTGTTTTGCTGTTGTTTTGTGTGTGTGTGTGTGTGTGTGTGTGTGTGTGTGTGCGCGCGCGCGCGCGCGCTTCTAATAGAATTCCAATCTGACTCCCTGGTGTAACAAAATTCGGAGAGAGGCTTTTAAAATAACTCTAAGTTGAAACTATTTATTCCTGTTTTATCTGAACCTAAGGCTAATAGAAGTGAAATGAATAGTCCTGATTTATGCTCATGGTTTAGGAGAATCTAAAAATCTATATTTAACATGAAAGCTTAAATCATGAAAATTTACTAGGAATGCTAAGATAAAATCAAAGCCAAATTTTAAGGCATAAATGTAGATGATTGATGTTTAGGTATTTTTAAGAATTGGTTTCTAAAACTCAAGATATCAGTGCATAAATAAATGCCTGCTGCTTGTCACGGAGTAGAATATATTCTTCAAATGAATGAACAAAAATACTCATGAAGCCTGAATCTCAGGTCAGAAATTTGTCATAGTCTGAAAATGACCTAATTTTCCTTTTATTTCAAGTACTATTGTTTTTAAATTTAAATGTTTAAAGTACATTGACTAATTTCATATATTTATATGAATATATGCATAATGGAATTACTTCATCTTATTTTTAATATTTTTTATTTTCAGACATCTTATAAAATGTGAGGATAACTCAGAATTTCACATCTTGACCAGTTTGTTTAGAGGATGGTAACCAGATGCCCTTCAGTTTGCTTCTGGCATCATCATAATTTTGTCAGTGATGAGCCCCAAAACATATTTAGGTAGTTGAGTCATTTTTCTTACTAGGAAGTAAATGTACAGACAGTAGCAAGTCTTATGTTCATGTTTGCCCTGTAAAATATAGTGCTAACAAGCTTGCTCTTGAGATAGACTGTGATTTTCAAAGTTTTACATAAAATGTGCCATGCATTCTTATAGCGGATTGAAATTTGGAATCTGGTGTTTGGTTATACATAAAAAAATTTATATATTTGCATACATTTGTCACACTGTGTGCATTTCCTTCATTTATATCTTTATATCACTATAAGTAACTTTTATTTAGTTCTGGTTGTTCTGAGTTTCCATAAAATAATTCAGTGGAAATAATGTACTCAGATTTATACTAATTTAAAATACTAGGAGGTGGGGTGGAGAAAGAGAAAGAGAAACCTCTTCTGTTTTCCTCAAGGATGTAATTAAAACAATCCCATCAGAACCAAAACTAAAGTACTATAGTACGTTACATATAATGTTATATACGGGGACTGTCCAGAAAAAAATCCAGCCATTGTCAATATAATGAGAATGGTTACATGGCTGGATACTTTCCAGACAACCCTCTTATATTCTTTCCCCCAAGGATATAATTAAAATAACCATATCAAAAAAATTACAGTGTTCTCTTTTTAAATTGGGAGAGTCTTTGTTCTGCATATTACGTCTTCCTAAGATTTCCCATCATGTTGCCTCCTTACCTCGCTTCCCATCTGTGCACTTGTGGGAGCCGTCTTCCTTTCTCTCTAGGTGTCTTAAACTCAGTTACCTTCAGTTGAATGAGAAACAGCTGGTTAGAGAAAATAGAGAGTAGTGGGTCTCTGGAAGACTGGGAAATGTTATGTCGCACCCCAAAACCATTCCAATGGAAGTGTTCTCCTGGAATGTTGCTGACGATTGTTTCTCAGCCTGTTGGCTGAGATCAAGTGTAAAATGTTGCTGACGAAAAGAAAACACATTTTGGGCCCAGAACCTGCCTACATGCCCGATTTGGCAACTCCTGTTTCTCATTTGTGTGGGCTCCTGGCCAATGATATTTAAGTGCTGGAAGAACGTTGTTTCATCTGCTGGGGAAGGAGTCAGGATGGCTTGTCATGCACATGGCAGACAGAGGGCAGGAATAGCTAGTGGTTGATGAGTTGTCCAGTTCTATGCTTAGAGAGGTTACCATAGGCGGGCAGGTCAGAAGTCAGAAAGGCAGAACCAAGCCTGGCTGGTTGAATTGAGGAAGCACGTGAATTAGTGAATCAAACTGGCAGAAGGAATAAGTCGTCTGCGACGATCTGGAGACTCCGTGTAATCTCACAAAAGATGAAGTCCTGACCCTTTCTTTCCTTGCACTTTTCTCTTTGCTGTTCATACTCCTGCTCCAGTGCAACAGTGGGCCGTGGGAACGATGTTCACTTTGAAATAAATGAAGTCAGCATCGCCTGGTGGTAAAGGGCTTGACTCTAGTGTGAAACAGAGATGGGAACAAACGCTGACTCCCTCCATATGTGGTGTGTCTGACACGCAAACAGATGGGAGCTGCTCTTCTTGTTACTTGAAAGGAACGGGTTCTTCAGATTAGCAGTTAACATTGTAGCTGATGTCGCACTTTCTGTGGGGTGCAGCCCTGGTCCTGCCCTTCAGTTCTAGGGCCCTTATTCCCCAGCTACCCAGTGTTGTTGCCTGCTCAAGGCTCACACAGCTGACCCCTCCCCAGGAAGCACCCTGAGCCCACGGGATCTGCCTCATCCTAGTGACGCCACCTCCCCAGGGCATCCTATATCTATTGAGTGGCCAATGTGTGGGGACAAATTTCTGGCCCTTGCCTGGATGGAAGAGTTTAGAGAACTGAAGACAGGAGGTCAAGGGGTCACAGAGAAGAAGTCCCAGAGCTTGTAGTTCAGCAAGGTGGTGGAACATACGTGTTCTAACTTGCAGGGCTCACTCTGTGGGACACATTCTAACCAAATAGTTGCTAACACGGTGCAAGAGGTTTAGGGGTCAGGGGACTTGGTTACTTGGTTAAGCATTGGCACTTACTCTCTGACAATGTATTTCTGAAACAAGGTTGTTTCACCTGTAGTTGGGGATACTATCAATGTTGACTGTCTACTGTTTGGTAGGGATTGGGTGGTTATAAAAAGCATATAAAAGTATTCTGGAAACCCCAGTGGGCAATTTGGATGTGAGAGTAGAGTGACATGATTAAAGGCACAGGCGTTGGAGAGACCAGAGCCATGCTCTGCCACTTAGTGTCCCTGTCACCTGAGGTAAGTTGATTAACCGTGATAGCCCCAGTTTTCATACATGTAAAACTTGGCGATGCAGAGGCACATTTCCTCATAGTGTTCTTGCACAGTTTAAATTAGATAATGTGTGTACTAATGGATGCAACATTATGATTACCAGATGAGTGATGATAGTTGTTAGTATTACTATTAAAAAATACACTTAGGGGAAGCTGAATGGCTCAGCTGGTTCAGCACTTGCTTTGTAGCCCTGGGGCCCGAGGATCGAATCCTGGCCCCAGCCTGTGCAGACCCATGTGCTGAACTGTGGTGTGCTTCCTATGCAGGAGGCCCCCAGTTCAGTTCTTGCCCCCAGTTTGGCCCCTGGCTCAAGGGGGCCTGCCTCCCATGCAGGAGCCCCCCAGCCCCTGAAAGGGGGGCAGCCCTGAGCTGCCCCCACCCACCTGTGTGAAACAAAACCATTTTGAAAACTGATGACATACAACTATGGAGACTGCTCTGGGCCCTCCACCTTCTCTCTGCCTCTCTCTATCTCGCTCTGTCTCTGTCAAAAACAATAAAATAAATCTTAAAAAAAAATAAGTAAATAAACTTAAAAATAACACATTACCATAAAAATAAGCTTGGACATGTGGGTTTAGACTGGCACCCAGGAAATCCATTAGTCACATAACACCACCTGCTGTCGCATGTGGAAGATCCTGCAACTGGCACGGTGGTCACAGCTTCTGTGAGCCAGTGTATCTTGCTTTTCCTAGGAAGGTCACCCTCCTGCCGGGCCTAAAGCTTCCGGAAGCTACAGCACCATCTGCTGCTATGTGCATGATTGAACCCTAGACGCACGTCTTCTGAGGGCTAGTGGAACGTTCCATGCTCGGGCTGAATTTGTTTGCGACTGGAAGTTCCAGCATCAGGCCCTCAAACTCGGTGACTTGACCTTACTTTTCAGTTTTACTCTAAATTCTTATGTTTATCATTTTATCTCCATTTCAAATTTCAGAATTTCACTGTTAAAATTGTAGCTCTGTTTACAACTTCTTAAGAGGGCATGCAGTATAAAATATTTCTGCTTGTGTATTGATAAAAATAAATAATGGAGAGGGAAGGAAACTAGGTCACGGGGTGAGAATAAGAAATAGAATACAAAATCCTAAAATGGGATTGTAATTCTCAACCTGCTTGAGACCAAGGGCATTAATTTAATTCAAAAACAAACAAACAACTGAATTTGGCACTATCTGAGGAAAGGTCATATTTATTTGGGAGATTTATATGTTTTAAAGAAGCCTCGGCTAAATATTGGATTTCAAATCTATGAACACTCTAATCCAACTACTCTTTCCTCTCTCCCTATCCAAAAATCAAACACTATCTTTTGATTGATTAAAAGACAAGTGTTAAAGTACAAGTTTATTTTAAAAAGTTGTATGAAGACGGTACTTCAGGACATTTTCAGTACCCGCTTTCTTGCTGTGTTGGTCAGTCTGAGTGCTCACAAAAGGAAAACAGGAAAACATGTCAAAGTTGCCACAGCTTTCTGCAAACCCAGGGATCATGTCACTTTTTACAGCCAGGAGCCCCATGTGGTGAGTTTGTCCAGCGCCCACTGGAAGCTGCTAAAAAAAAGACTACTGTGTTCTCTGATTGGAAATGATGCGTTATCAAGGAGATCAGTTCTCCTCACTTTTTTCTCCATCATATGCCTTTCTATGTAATTTATTAGGAAAACTCTGAAATGTGGAAGCAGCATTTTCTCCTAACTCCTATCCTAGCGAAGTGTAGGGATTGCCTCTCATTTTTGCATTTTCCTGTTGCCTTTTATTTCACAACTGTGGCCTTGTCTTCCCCACTCATTTGTTCCATGTTGCTGTTTGTTCATTCTCTCTGCTGCATGCACAGATCTTGCGTGCAGAGGAACTGATTCCTGTCCTCCCTATGGGACTGTGAGGAGTCACTCCTGTCCAATCAGATTGCATCCAAAGCTGGTCCGAGTGAGCTGTCAGCAGCATTTATTAAATAAGTGAATCAAATAATCAGCAACTGAATCAGGTGGAAATTACATTAGAATAGGAGTCAGACTTCCTACATTCTGGCCATGGTTCTGTAAGTCTCTAGCCTTTATTCCAGTTTCTACATTGCTAGCAGACTCATGTTTCTTCCCCCAGCCATGCTTCATGTCTTTAATATCTGGGCTAATGAGACCTCCTCTGTCTGCCCTGCTGGGCTGCTTTTGTAACCTGAATCAAAAGAGAAGTATACCTGCAAACGTGGATTCAAATTTTATAAACACCATAAGGAACCTTCATTAATTCACAATGTGATCATTTTCTTTTGCAACGTTTATATCTAAAAAAAAGAGGAAGAAAAATGTGACAAGGGGAAAAAAGAGTTCTGCCAACATTATTCAGACGTATTATATTCAGAACCAGAAGATAGTCGAGAAGCCACTGGTGTGGATTATCATACTGAACTGGGCTGTTTTCACTGTCTCATATTTGTTGCTTCTCTTCCCTTTTTTACAGTGTTTGCTCATCTTCAGGACCCCCTTTTATCATTGTACTTCTACATGGTACACACAGACCTTCACGCAAAAGGCTGAGAGAGGACCCAGCCTTGTATTATTTTTTTGTTCATTTTTTTGTTTCAGTGGTTGATACTTAGTTTATTTCCAATTTTTCACTATCATAAATATGCTATATAATATATATTAATCCTGTTACATAAAGGTTTGCATACATTTAAATTATTTGCCAAGGTAAGCACAGGATTTTCAAATTCAGGATCTTTTGGATTTTAGGGATGTATGATGGGCATACCACATATTATGTATCACCTCCAATTGACAGTTGCAATCAGAAACATTAATATTTCTGCAAAGTATAAATTTTAAGACTAAATGGGGAAAAAAAGGTTATAAACAGCCTCTTCCCACGCTCTTTTTTTATCACCAAATGATTTTACTAAAAAATTATGAAATTGAGGCCTGTTTAAGGGTCTAAGGCTGATATACCTCTTACCTCTTACCTCCACAGTCCCACACCCCCTACATACCTAATTAAAAGTTCTCAATTGAAGAAAGCATTTCCTCTACCTTTTGTGTTTATAGAAACTAAGCTAATGTCTGAGCCACTGTCTGGCACATTGTCTGATCTGTGTGTCCTTAGAAAACTGCCATATTTAACTGCCTTCCAACCAAATACACTACCATTCTCTAAATATTTATTTGTTTGTTTGTTTATTTACTGTTTGCTGGCTTACATGTACCATATGCTTTTCCTGGTTTGACAGTGATAAAATAAAATGTTATAAGGAATGGCTCAGACTATATTTTTAACTTAATAATCAATCAAAGCTGATCAGCTATTTTTTTTTACTACACTTCTGAAAATATTTTCAAATGGTTTAGACTAAGAAAATAAACTAAGCACAATATCAGGATCTGCACACTCTCTCCTCATCTACCCACTACCCACCACATAAAATCTAACTTTTCCAATTTTAATGACAGAATATCTTAGACATCGTAGGATATTTTATTCACACTGGAAAAATCACGTAATTTCTATATAGTCCTTCAGCAAACGTTGTAGACGTATTTCATTTCGGCACTTCTTAAGTAGATCTATCCCAAGGTAAATGATTTTTGCCTAAATAAATTTATAAACTGTAGGAATAACACAATATGATAACAAATTTTAGAATAATTAATTAGGCAATAATTCAATTGAAATATATGTCCATTCTTTTCAAATGTTCATACTACTTTATTTCTACTGTCAAAAATAGATACGAAAGGCATAATTAAGTACAGTGATTCTAAATTGAGGTAACTTGGGGGATACCGGAATGGCTCAGAGGGTTGAGCACTTCCTTTGAAGCACTGGAGTCTGAGGATCATATCCCAGCCCCGGCCCTTGCAGACCCAAATGCTAAACTGGGGTGTGACCCCAGTTTAGTTCTCACTGGGGTGAGCTTCCCATGCAGGTGGCCCCTGGCCCAGTTCCTGCCCTGTGCAGCCCCTCACCCACCTGTGGAATGAAACTATATCGAAAACTAATGATGTGCAACTATGAAGACTGCTCTGGGCCTTCTCTCCTCTCTCTGACTCTTTGTTCTCTGTCTGTCTCTGTCAAAAACAATAAAAATAAATCTAAATTGGGGTAATTTTTCCCCAGTAGAAATTTGGCAATGTCTGGAGACATTTTTGATTGTCACAACTTGGGATGATGGGGGAAGCAGGGTGCTTCTAGCATCTAATGGGTAGAGGCCAAGAATGCTGCTAAACATCCTATGATACACAGGGCAGCCTCTCATGACAAAGAATGATCCTGCCCAAAATGTCAGTAGTGTTGAGGTTGAGAAACTCTAACTTAGGAACTGAGATAATTACAGTCTTCTCATTCCTGGTACCTTAGATATGAAGTGAGATGGTACGCCATTTTTGCAAATGCAACTTTAATGAAGCAGGATTGTTTTAATCTAGTCATTAGTTTTACATACAAAAGAAATACAACTCCAATTTCAAAAGTATTAAGAGCAATGTGTCTTTGCTGACATTTGCTTGGGGAAAAGAGCAGTGATTAGAGCATCAACATAAGCTCCAATTCTGTTTACTCGTCTTTGCCCTCAAGTCCACTTTTCCAGTAGTTCTTCATTTTACCTCCTCCTCTCTTCTCTGTCCTCTCCCATTAATCTGTATTCATCTGATCAGAACATCAGAAGCCAGGAGAGGGACTCAGTCAAGCAAACCTAGAATCCTTCCATTGAAAAAGACAAGTAAATTTATCACACAAGTAAGTGCTTTTGTTCAGTTAGCCTTTACTGTGTAATAAACCACTTTAAAACTGTGGCTTAAAACTATCATAGTGTATTATTTCTCACAATCTGTGGGTTGGGTGGTTAATTCACAGTTACATGTAGATGGTTTTCTAAGGACACATATTTAAGACAGTGTGCCAGGCAGCAGATTAGTGTCTAGGAAATCCTGAATGGGAAAAATGCGTTCTTCCCACAAGGAATTAGTAATCAGGTATGTGTAGGGATGTGGGAAAGAGTAGGTAACAGATGCATGACCTTGAAGCCTAGGACAGGTCTCAGTTTGCTGGCTTTAACCTGAGTTGAGTTTTCAGAAGAGCTGAGCCGGCAGGTTCAAAATAACCTTGGACATGAACGTGGCAGTTGGTTCTGGGTATGGACTGTTATTGCCCTGCTTCCTGGTGGTTTTAGGACAGTGATCCAACAGAGCTTAAAAAGAAACCGCAAGATTTCTTTAGGGCGTAGAATAAGATGACATCAAATTGTTTCCGTTACATTATTGATCAAGACAAGTACAATGCAAGCTCAGATTCAAGGTGAGGGGCAATCAATCCCTCTCTGTGATGGGGGAAGGTTGAAGTCACCTTGCAAAGGAAGACACATACATATTCACACTGGAGGATTTGTGGCCATAGTTTAAAATGTGTCCTTTGGTCACTATTATTTATATTCTTTCTACAGCAAAATACATGAATCCCCTCTCAAGACATCAAAGGTCTCCTCTGATTATGGCATCAAGCTCCGAGTTCACTATCACGTTTTCTAGACCTGGCCCAGATACAGATGCGGCTCCTTAGGTATAATTTCTTTCAATCTCCAGACTTAGAAGAGAGGTTACTTATCCCTATTCATCCAACGTGCAATGTTGAGATGGGACAAGGCTATTGAAATAGATGCTTCTGTCCAAAGAAGGGAAGAATGGAAAGGAGATGACATCAGGTCCAATGTAATTCTGAAATCCAGCCTGGCACGTACGTCCAGTTTTTTTAATCCAGGGGCACAGGACATTCCTTGTCTTTTTGATAAGAAGCAGCTCATGTTTGTGGCTGCTACTTTCCTTAGCTTTCTTTCTAGGCACAAAAAGTTGTGGTTCCCAACTCCTCTTCTCGTTCTGAACTGGCCTTTACCCTTTAGCGCAAGCTGGTAGTGCTTTTGCTTGACAATTGTGCTGGCTTCCTAAAACTCTGCGTGGAGTTCATTCTGTGCCCCACAAACCCAAAGTTTGAAACAAACTTCAGACCACATGTGAAGCTGCTACAGGCGAGGCTCTTAAGATTCTTAGAAGCTGGTGTGTCTAGTTGTCAAGGTGGCCTGGGAACTACCTAAAATCCATCTGAGTTCTTAACAGTGGGTCTTACAGCTACATCCTTGATTTATTGTTATCTTGAATATAATTTTTTCTTCATAGTTTTTTTTTGTCCAAGAGAGACTAGAGATTACAAACCATCATATTTTCCAGCCCACCATGTCTTAGGCCTTCTATGTTTCCTCTAAATTGTTATTGCAAATTAAAAATTTCCTTCTTTGGTTCATTTCTCTTTCTCTCATCCAGTAGCTTATAAGAAGCCCATTGACACTTCCAGCTGTCTGCAGGGAAATCTCTCAAGCCAGGTGCACAAGTTCGAGTTAGTGCAGCTAACAGAGTATATAATATCATTCCCTCACTGTCCTTTCAGCTTCCACTAATAGTCTCTTCCTGTCCTTCAGCCTCCTTTCCACCAGGTCCCAAGGACAACAACACAATGCAACATGCTGTAGATTTTTGTGAAAGCAGCACTACGCTCCCAGTGGCAATTTCTCTTTCAGTTTGCCTTTGCTAAACCACCAACGAAACTTAGCAGCTTAAAGCCATAACACGTTATGGTTTCTCTCGTTCCCGTGGGTGGGGTCTGTGTTTCCTCTGCTGGCTGTGCACATCTCATTTACTGGGCTGCATTCAGCTGGAGCAGCACATGGCTGTCAGTTGGTGCTGGCTCTCCCCCCGGGGGGCCTCAGGTCTCCTTCAAATGATCTCTTACCTCCAGGATACTAGACCAGCTGCCTTGTGTGATGGTCTCAGGGCAGATCTCCAAGACAGCCAAAATGGAAACACAAGGCCTTTTAGGGCCTAGCCCCTGAAGTCACATAGTCTTTTTAGTGACATTATTGGTCAAAGTGAATTTCAAGGCCAGTCTAGACTCATGGGGTGTAGAAATTGACAACCTTCTGATAGAAGGAGCAGCAAAGTCACATTGCAAAATCACATCACGCCAGGATGGGAGGAATTTGTGGACATAATTTCCCATCAGCACAGCCTGGGTCTATAAATTTGTTTTCATTTATATGTTTAACTTAGAGACCTAAATATTGGATAATTATATGCTATTTATTTCATTATGTTGAACTATTCAACATACCTAGTGGTGAGTTTACTAATTGTAGATCTGTAATTGGGATCATATTATTTTGATCCCCAAACAAATCCTTTGACGTAGGTCATACGATTGTGTTTGCTATTTAATTAATTAATAATTTTTGTATTGTCACGTTATGTTTTTGTTGTGGTTTTTTTTCCTTTGTAGCCACACACTATTGTGTCAAGAAATTCAGCCATATGTATCTATTTTTAAATTCTTTCGAACTTCTTTATTGAGATGAATCCAACTGCATCAAAAATGATGAGAAAACTTACTTTATTCAATAAAATTAGGAACATATGGTTTCAAGTGTATGATTTGTTTAACTTAACAATTACATTTTCTGGTCATTGAAATCCATAAGACTTATTTAAGCCATCATAGTCATGAGAGCACATAAAGAGTATAACGATAATATGCAAACATCAAAAAAGTTCATCATAACCTATTTATAAGCTATGGATGTATGAATACCTGATACCCTAGTATTTTTGTCAGAGATGGCAATTTCAGACTTAACAACTATATCTATTTTTTTAAACAATTTTTCTTCTTGGTATTTCTATATCCAAGATGTCATTGAAGTCACTATTTTGTTCTTCATGGTTATTCATGGTTCTGACAAAAATATACATCTTTCTGTGCATACTCATATAGGAAATACTATATCCCTCAGAAATACATTTTTGTAGAATTTGTTAAATATATTGAAATACGTTAATCTCAATTACTGTTGGCATTTTTCAAAATACCGTCTGTTCAAGGGATGTTGGCGTATATTTTAAATTTTAAAATTTAGTGATACTATTTGAAAATTAGCTACCATCGGATTCTGTGTCACAATTTTACATGATATATATTACATGCAGTAAATTCATTATATGTGGTCAATGGAAAATGCAACTGACATGTTTCCAGGCAGTAGGTGTTTTTCATGATTGATTACGAAGGCTCCATCATCCAGGCCACCTTTTACTGTGGCCTTTACGCTTCAGGTGCATGTGTCAGTCACCCGGGGCCAACCGCAGTTGCTCCAAATCAGCCAGTCACTGTTAGTGATGACTCATCAGGAAGAAAACCGTTGACTATAGTTCAGTGTGACAGTTTCTCGATGGTCAAATTTAATGACCTTTTAAAATTGGGCATCATTTCTGCATGTGTCAAGATCTTGTTGTGAAATGTCAGAACACTAAGGAAACATGTAAACAGGGCAAAAAATATAGCAGTCAGATATCAGAGCCAGCTTCCTTTATTTTTCACTCATTTCTAAAGAGGGATATTGCCTTGCAATTTGGGGGTCATTCCTTGTAACAATATTAACCAGGGCCATGTTCATGCAATAGCCTTCTTATCTAGACATTTCTCAAGGCCAAGCAGCCTCCAGCTCTTTTTGTCTGGTTTGTAGAACCAGCTGCTTTGAAGCAGAACCAGTGATGAAAGCCTCCAGGGTGAAAGACCTAGACAACTTTCATAACTAGTTTTCCCACACCCAACGGGCGGCCAACACGTACACTCAGACTGGCCTTCAGAAAGGAATCAACATTCAAGGTTGGAAAAGGAGGAGGGCTTGAGCTGCATCTGCCCAGTGATAATCACTTGGATCCAAACCTGTCCTTAAATCTATTGCAGATTCCCGTCTGAGAACACCCACCTCGTAATTGGGCTTCTCAAGCCCTGCCTCTCCTCTGTGCTGATGCTGACATTTCACGATGCATTTACCATGAGTTTGAATGCTCATAATCTTCCCCTCTCCAGCTTGCTACTTCTGTCTTTCTTTTCTTGGAATCTAGTGGCATCGTTATCCAATTGCTCAAGATAGAAACATAAAAAACACCCCTGCCTCCTGTCTCTCTACTTCCTTTTGATTTTACTGCTGATAGTTCCCATGCGGTCATCGGTGCCTTTCATCTCTGTTGGTGATGCCCTAGGACAGAATTCATCAACTTTAACCTGTGTTCTGCTAGACTGTTCCCTAATATTCTCCCTGTTCCCAGCCTCTTCTCCCTTCAACTAAACCTCTACATTGCCATCAGAATATATATATATTTATGTGTCTCAGGTCTCATATGATCATGCCCTTGTCCTGTGCAACACCATTGATGAATTGCTGTTGTCCATAAGATAGAGACCAAACTCTTTGGATTGTTATTCAGAAGTTTTGATAACAGTTCTTGGTTATTTTCCAGACTCACCTCTTTTCCCTTCTTAAACCTTCTTCACTTTACAATTCAACCAAAATGCACCATGCTTTTAAAAGATTGCCTCTTTTTCCTACAAATTTCTCCACCTGCGAATTTTCACTTGTCTGCTGATGTTTGACTTGATGGCACATCCTTTTTTAGCTTCTCTGGACCAGCGAGCCTGTTTCATCACTTGCAGGAATGACTTATTCCGGTGTTTGTGTTCCCTTGGCACTTTATGTGTTCTTCTATTACAGTAGCTGACACATTGCCTTGGGCTATGGTTTATGTAACTCTCTCTCCCATTGTATTAGTAGTTCCTTAGGGCAGGGTCTGTTTCTTAGTCTCTAGCACTTTCTTAGCAGGGTCCTCCATTCATTGCTTTATTAAGCATATACTATGCATGATGATTTAAGACAGAGAGGGATAAGTCAAATGTGTTCCCTACCATCTAATCTAGAATTTATATTCTAGTGGTGGAAATGAGAAGACATCGAAAAGATGATGGTGTCTTTACTAGACTGAACTTGGTGGAGATGATATTCAGAAAGTAAAATTGATAGCAATTCCATATCGAATTAGTGTGAAGGATGACAAAGAGTAAAGAGACAACGATGGCCTTTAGGTGACAGCTTAAGACCTATGTAGATCTTAGGTTCCATTAATAGAAACTAGAACATAAAACAGGATCCAACTTTTTGTTCTCCATAATTCTTAGAACTAGAAGACAGAGTTTGCTTGTGGAATATAGCTAACTTTACTATGTTTAGAACTAACACATTCAGAAAAATGTCTATGTGAATTACAGTTTTTACAAGTTTAGTAGAAATATTAAGCTTGTATATAAACAAAACACTTGGTAAGACTATATCCTGTCGTTCTGAAAAGCTGGAATTAGAAAAAGCACTAATAGGATTAACTATTAAATACATTTAAATCATGCTTTTTAAAACAAAAACTACATATGTAGAAGGAGAACTTATAAACCTTTATCATGATTGTGAGGTCAGCAGCATCATAAAGTAGTGTTATTATTCAGAATAGATTTTTTAGCGGAAAGGCAATGTAGCAGACATTCATTGCATGATTCATATTACGTCCATAATTTAAATATTTTATGCTGCTGGTATCAGATTTAACTACCAAATTCTATACAAAACTACTCAGATTTTTATATTAAAAAATGAGGATTTACTGATCATAAATTGTAGAAAAATTTTTTTGGTGGGGTGGGGAAATAGTAAGTAAAATCAGAAAATATTTACTTAGAATTTGGCTGGCTGTGTCTGATGTTATAAAAAGTAGATTGTTAGGACCCAGAAAAAAAATCTGCTTTTGCAGCCATAAAAGGAAACATGAAGAGAGTTTGTTATTTAGATATACACAAAGATGCTACCAAAATCATAATTTTTTTCAAAATTAGACCTTTTAGCTTAAGTCTAAATATAAACTCAGAGATTGACCATCAGATGGAACTGTTACAACAGCAGTATTATTTCATTAAAGGTGTTAGTAGAAATATAACAATTCAAAATCCAGAAGTAATATATTATAGCAGTATTATTTCATTAAAGGTGTTAGTAGAAATATAACAATTCAAAATCCAGAAGTAATATATTATCAGTAGATTATATACCTAAATTTATGACTTTGTAAACTAACATTTTGTTCACTTATTTTAAGATTCTAAAACATTATGGAATAGTATATAATCTCAAATTGAGTAAAAACTTTACAAACTCTGTAACTGTAGCTATTGGTTATTTTAGACTTAGAATTTGATTTTATGTATTAGTTAAGATAATGCTATTGCTACATGAATGTGTTTATAGAACCTAAAAAATTTAAGGTCAAAGTCAAAATTGATTTAACTATGAATTTACCTTTTGATAGGATTAATGTTTGATATGACTAATGGAGTAAGTCTATGCTGTCCTTGGGCAGCTGTATAGTGATATAGGAACAAAGCATGTGGAATCTAAAGCTTGACTCTGGCATTGAGTGACTTTGGTAAAAATGCTTACCTTCTAGGTGCCATGGTTTTACTGGTAAAATAGGCATTGTAATACTTCCTATTTGGAGATTAAAAAAAAATTCTTTGTTTTTATTGTTTTTGACAGAGAGAGACAGACAGACAGACAGAGAAATAGAGAAGGGAGAGGCCCCAGAGCAGTCTCCATAGTTGCATGTCATTAGTTTTCTACATAGGGTTATTTCAAAGGTGGGTGTAGAGCCATGCAGGGTAGGAAATGGGCCAGAGGCCTCCCGCATGGAGCTCACCCTGGTGAGAACCAAACTGGGGGCACATCCCCATTCAGCATGTGGGTCTGCATGGGCCAGAGCCGGGACTTGATCCTTGGACCCCAGGGCTGCAAGATGAGTGCTCAACCTGCTGAGCCATCCCGGCATCCCCTGCTTGTAGATTTTTAATAAGAATTAAATAAGTTAATACATATATATCACATATGATATATAACTAATTAATTAACAATTAAATTCTAGTGTAATCTATGTAGAGAAATGGATATAGAGATAGTGCCTGGTATGTAGGAAGTGTTGCCTATCAATATACTTGTTTGGCTTTGGCCTGTACTTGAAAGTTAAGTGCACATATTTAAAATACATTAGAAATACAGTAATGGCGTTCTGTAAATTTTATGGATATAGCCAAAGTTTTTCCAAATTGGAAAGTTTTATTATTTTTCATTTGACAGCATTTATGTGTCACATTTGTAGCATTGGGAACAAAGTTACTGTCCTCCTGGAGTGGATGTTCTAGTAGTTCATCAGGTGCTTTGAGCTGAAAAGCCCAGGAGGGTCAGCTCTTGAGATGTAGATTTGCACAGCTTTCCTCAAAGGGGGACGGAACAAAATTATATCGAGTTCATATGCGTTCCTGACGACATCTAGTCTAGTGTTTTACAAACACCTGACATTCAGTAGAGGTGGGTGGAATGAACAGAATTTACGCTTTCTTTGAATGGTGTGTCACACTGACCCCACCCTGGCCTTTATCTCCACATGCCTCCAACTGAAACCTTCCTGGACCTTCCCTCTTTTTCTTCCAAAATTAGTTTTCTCTTGTTGCATAACAAATGACCACATCCTTAGCAATTTGAAACAACGTTCATTTACTGTCTCCAAGCTTTTGTGGGTCAGCTTAGATCCGGCTTCCCCTCAGGGTCTCAGATATTGACAACAGGGTGTCAGCTTGGCAGCGTTCTCATCCAGAGACTGAACTAGGGAAGAGCCCACTTTCAGACACCTTCAGGTTGTTAGCAGAAGGCAAATTCATTCCTTTGCTGCTGTAAGACCAAGGGCCCCAGCTTCTTGCTGGCTCTTGGCTGGAGGCCCCCTGCTGCTCCTGAAGGCAGCACACACCTCCTGCCACGTGGCCCTCTCCGGGGGCAGTTCACGATGTGACTGACTGTCTGCTTCTTCCAGGCCATCAGGAGACTCTCACTCAAGTCAGCTAAGATGGAATCTCACATATATTAACACATTCATGGGTGTGGCATCCCTTCCCCTTTGCCATGTTCTATGGATTAGACGCAAGTCACAGATTCTCCTTGCAGTCGGCTTAAAAAGGTGTGGACTCTAAGAGGTGGAATCCTTTGGAGGTCTCCTTAGAGAGTATTCACTGCTATCCCCATCCGAATGAAGTCCCTGGAGCACCTCATGCATACAGCTCTATCTTACCACATTGCTGTATAACACTCTATTTTACATACATGCATATCCACCTTTAGGTATTTCATGGTGATGTTGATCTCACTGTATCTCTTTGCATTTAATATATAACTTGTCACCTTGTTGGTCTCAGTGAACATTTTTCAAACAGCTTTATTGAGGAATAACTGCACAGTGAACTTTCAATAAGCTGATGAAAGTAAACAGGGCTAACATATTATGAATTGTAAAGCATTGGCTGATAATTTTTAAAGGAATAGCCTAACTGATTAATAATATACTTGGAGTTGTGCTGCCCTTTCCTTCATGACAATAAGTGGTGAAATGAATTAGAAGATAAAATAATGATTACTTCTAGAGTTGTGTAACTAAATTTTTTTTTTGTGATGCACCTTCTTGACGTACTGTTATCTAATTAGATTTCCTTTTTTTTTTCTAGATGAGCAAGAGATAGTGCAAAAACGCACTTTTACAAAATGGATCAACTCTCATCTGGCCAAGGTAAAGGAAACTACCTAGAATTCTGTTTACTTACTTTGAGCCAATAATCACTAAATGTATACAGTATAAAGGAATGCTTTTGTCACTATTACCTCTCAGTGATATTGCCAGTCCTTTCAGTGACTGTCACCTATGTGTAGCATTTGCTTACATGGGCTCTGGGAAGGAATGACCAGAGAGCCATAGTCAAGAGAAATTCATGTCAATTCAATGGATCTTGATGAAATATTTCATCCAAAATTATTTCTTCTGTTCTAATGTGTGTGTCATATGAGAAGGAGAATTGGTGCTGGATTTTTGTCTGTGTGGTTGTTTTGCTATGGAACAGAATGAAGCAAGGAGCGGTCTGCCTGGAGTGAAGAATTTTATCTGAGAAGATCATGACAGTATTTCATCTCCCCTCGTGCTTTTGATAGAAAAGTAACCGCGGTGGCAGAACACTAAAAAGACTGATTATTCTGAGATTATCCATTGACTTTAGATTGTTTCAGGTGACTGTATTTGTACATTGTAATGACTTTGAACATACATACTAATATCAATTCCAATATAGGTAACATTACAATAAAACCGATCTCCTGTAATGCTGATGAAAAAATAGAAAGACCAAAAAATTTTTCATTTCTAAAAGTGAATACAGATGATGGGACAATTGTCTGAATTCAGTTAGAGCAGTGGTCCCCAACCTTTTTTCCACTTGTGTACCCCTTGTAAATCCATTTCTATAAATTGCACCCCTTGTTTTTAAAACAGCTGTTTTTAAATACACTAAGTTCAGTGTGTATCTTAAGATAAAATAGTGGAAATGAGGTAATAAGTTAGGAAAGAAAAATCACTACACTGAAAGTACAAAACCAGAGTTTCAATTTTACAGTATTCATAGCACAGTTCAGTAGTGACTGGTTATTTTTCGCATACCTCTGCATGGCCTAGAGGTTGCCCCCAGGAGTACATGTACCACCACTTGAGACTCGATGACGTCCTTTGTCTGAGAGTGGTGTTTGTAGCATGTGAGGCAGAACCTCTGGGCTGTTTTTGATCAGGGACTTTCCCGAGGCCTCTCTTATAGCCCAGAAGCAAACACATCATGTCTATGTACTTGTCTCATTGTACATATTAACTGCTTACCTACTGTGTGTCTATGCTCGGCTTTCAATACAAGAAAAATGTAAGTAGGACACTTTTGCAGACCTTGAGAAACTCACAGTCCAGCAAAAACCAGAAGACTAGAACAATGTATCTATATACATGATAAACTTCTATCCAAAAGCCACGGGATGAGAAGGGAATTCTCTAGCCCAGTGACAGCACCAAATTGTTCCTGGACCCCTTGCCAGTGCCCCAGGTGTGTTAGCCATTGTCCCTGCAGGCCCCCTCCAGTGCCAGCCCCCTGCTGCCTCTGGTTTTCTTGTCTCTAGTGCTATGGAATCTGAAGTCTCGGCCCTGCTCCATCACCCGTAGCAAGGTGAAGTTTCCCGTGTCTTAAGTGATCTTTGTACTGTTTCCTATTTCACCTTCCCAGCAGCATGGTCAAGCCTTTGTATTCTAATTCGTGGAACTTCTTTATAGATCCCAATAGCTCTAGGCACAGTGCTGAGTACCATACAGAGGTATTTAATAAAATAACAACAGCAAAGAGTCTCCCCCCCCCCCTTTTTTTAACTTTCATTAGAATAATAAGACATCACTGGGAGAAAAAGTAATGATGAATTTCTGGCACTGTGCTAAGTGCTTAACACAGGTCGTTTGATAGCATTCTTCTTCAGAAATGAGTGCCATTGAGACATTAATCCAGCCTGAATCTAAAGCCGGTGTGCTTTCCTTCCTTTGCACATTTTTGCATCCATAGTATCATTTAGAGCAGGGGTCTCCAAACTTTTCAGCCCGCGGGCCGCATTAACTATCAAACAGCAGTTTGGGGGCCGACTACACACTCGAGGTCCAAATAAAAAAGAATCAAAACATAGATGTTGTTTTTAATTATTTATGTAGTATTATTTTATTCAGATAAAAAGGTCTCCACGGGCCGGATGAGAGGGCCTCGCGGGCCGCATCCGACCTGCGGGCCGTAGTTTGGAGACCCCTGATAGATGATACATAGAGCTTGTTTGTTCCTTTTTTTTCTTCTCTGTACTTGTGATTTCTTTTTCCTTAATTTCTTGGGTCTTCTTGAAAACTGAAAGTGAAAGTAGAACAATGGTACCTATACTTGTTATCCTGAACTTAATTGTACTAATATTGTAGTATCTCGCCAGACATACCCCCAACCCACAGTTCATTGGCAAACACTTTCATTTTCTAAGTATTTGGAAGACATTCTGAAAATCAAGATGTGACCCCCATTACCCTCCCTTGGCGGTGGAGAGTTTTAGAATAGCTAGAGGGATGCTCATGTCTGCCTCTGTCTCAGCAGCAGAGCACATGATCCCTTGTCTGTCCCTCTCTCTTCTCCACCTTTGCCCACCTTCATCCCAATTTGAGTTTCTATCTCCAACCCTATTTTTTTCTCATTCTCATAACCCGGCATCATCTCTATCTCCCACTCTGTCTCTCCTGCTCCATTACACACACCTCCACCCACCTTTTCTGTTTCTATCTCAATCTTCCCATTCCCATCTTTATCCTCGTTCCCATCTCTATTTCTATCTGTACCCTGTCCCTATAAAAGCACCTGCAACCTACACATCCTGAGCTTCACGTGACCTCAGTAAAGTCACGTTTATATAAACACCCAAATGAAAATGGAAGCTCACCTACTTCTGAGAATAATACCTTGTGCTGGTGCTCAAGTCTTAATTTACCTATGACTTATGCTATGTACTGTTACAAATTATTTGATCTCTAAGAACAAAAACGGAGAAACGTGCTAAGTTGACAGGAAAAAAGTTTCAACTTTTCCTAGAATGGCAGTTAAGAAATTTTTGCAAGATCCTTATTGTTTGAGAGGTTTTGCACAACTGTCATGGGAATTTCAACTAGAATGATAAACCATTTTATCCTAAATGCTGTTATGTCTTGCTACTTCAGTGCTGTCTAAAGTTTTTAAGCAAACTAAAAACACTTCTATTTTAAAGGATAATTTTAAAGACTACTTATTTAGAAAGTTTATATCTGTTTTCTCAAAAATATTCTTTGGAAATTTACCATTTCCAAAAATAGTTTTAATAATAGCTGTGGTAGGTTGAAGAGTTGGGATGTTGAATTGGGAAGCAAAAAAATTGATCCTCTGCCTGAGATCATTCAGTCTTAGCTGCGTTAGATGTTCAAAATATGTTTCATGAAGATGAATTTGGGGAGAGATTTAATAGGAAATCTTTGTTTTTGTTTTTGGCTTCTTTGTTCAATTGCAAATTAACAAACTATTCTAATTAAGTAAAACAATAAACTCTTTTACTGATGACATTTCATTCTATTGCAACAATTCTTTATAAATATTATGACAGCGATATGGTGCAAATAAGAGAGCAATCTGTTTTCAAAAAGTATTCTTTTCTGAAGACAAAAAAATCTTATTACAAGTAAGGAAAAAAACTAAACTAAAATCTTTTGTGTGTCTTTGTGCCACTGTTAGTACACAGATGTAAATTATTGAAATTTGTGGACATAATTATCAGTTCATTTTTTCTGATACTTTATTTTCAAATGGAAGTTTTTATGCTTCTGCAATTATGTAAAACATTGCAAATCAGAAATTGTCAATATAATGTAATTTAATAATGACAAAAATGAGTAGGTCATATTTATTTCATATACCTTACAATTCAGAAATGGGGCTTCATATTTAGACATGGACCCTATAATTTCCCTCCTTTTCAAGAAGAAACCTGCCTCATTCTATTGTTTGCTCTGTCAATAAAAGAAGGTGGAGTATTTGTTTTAAATTGCCTCAATGTTGATTTTCATTAATGGTTTTTCAAACTTAGGTCATCATTCAGCTTGTCACCACTCATTGCTAAAAATATTTTTAAACTTCAGGAATGCCATATACTGAACTCTTTACCAGGTGCCCATTATTGTCCTTAGCAATTTTATCTTTTACTTTATTCAATTCTCATACAATAGTAAAAAATAAGTATTATTTACCCCATTTTATAGATTATGAAGCTGAAGCTTAGAGTTTATTAATAATCTTTCATAGTGAGTAGCTGAAAAGCCCAATTTCAACTGAAGACTCCTAAGCTTGGGCACTAACCATTGTGTGATACTCCCAAGTTTCAATGGTTTATTTAGCTATTCATGCAGCAAATACCACCCAGCACTTATTATGTGCTTGGTGTTGTGAATACAGTGGTGAACAAAGACAGATATAGGCCATGCCATCATGAAACGGAGAGTCTAGCAGAAGAGAAACAATTACAGTGAAGTGTTTGTGGTAAATTAGACAAAAAGGGAGGTGCAGGGTGTCAGGGGTGTCCTGGAGCACGTGGAAAACATAACCAACCACACAGCTAATCTGAAGGAGGGTGTGAAAATAGGCTTTCACAGGAAAGAACATATAACCTGGAGCCTGACAAATGTCTTGGGATTGAGTAGGTGAGGCAACCAATATTTTTAAAAGTTGAGGGGTGAGGAAGAACATGGGACAGTAAAGGAAATGGAAGATCAGACGCCTGAAAATGCAAGTTCTGGGAATGGGTTGACAACAGAGAAAACTGAGAATTGGTTAAAGGTCAGTCATTAAGAGAATTTGGAAGCTCTGTTATGGGCAGTAACATACATTAAAATAAAAAAAAGTCTTATGCAGAAAAATGAAATGATTACTCTGGCTCTAAACCTCTCTCAATGTTTCTCTCCCCATCTTCCTCTCTTTCTCTTCCCTTTCTTTCTTCCTCTTTCCCCTTCCCTCTTCCCTTTATTCTCTCTCTCTCTCTCTCTCTCTCTCTCTCTCTTTGTTTCTCCTTTTCCCCTCTCTCTATCTCTGCCACATACATTAGAACAGAACAGAATCAGATTGCAGGTAGAGTGCCCTTGCAGTAAGTCAGATGACAGGTGAGGGCAGTTTGGACTGAAGTAGTGGTGGGTAATGCAGAAAAGTGGACAGAGTGAAAGAGATGTAAGGGTGGACTGGGTAATTAATTGGAATCTTGAAGGAGAATGAGTGAAGAATAATTTCTAGATTTCTGACTTGAGCAAATGATTAAGAGCATTATAGAGACAGAGAATACAACAGGCTTTCAGGAAAGCTAATCTGTTCAGTTTTAGAGAAATTACTTGAGAGAGAGAAATGCATTTGATATGATGATTAGGAAGCCACCGGCCACCATTGGCCGTGGCTGCACCATAGAAGCCATTGAACTTCAGCCACCCTATGAGTACATGAGAGGTAAGGACATTAGGACACCGAGTGTCTATTATATGTTCATGAGGGTGAGTACAGCAAAGGCAGAACATAGGATCTGGTGAGGTCTGTTTGAAGGGAATGATCAAGAACTAGTAGAGTGGGAGCGGCTGGAAAAAAAAAAAAGAAGGTTATTTTGAAGAAATAATGCTCCAGAGGAGATAGGGTGGGAGGGAACTCAGGAGCACTGGTTGAGGATCTAGATTTGTACCAGGCAAGAGACTTCTCTCCTTCTCGGAGACTAGAGTGGAGGTAGGAATGGTGGGTGTGGATGTGCCTAAATTCGGGATTGGGAGACAGTAAGACACAGGAGGAGTAGACTTGACTTTGAGGGGATTCCTACCTAATGGCTACACGTGTTAGGTCTAATGGAATAGTCTGCATTTCTGAGTAAAGAAATTATATTAGAATAAATATTCTAAAAGTTGACAGTTAACAGGATGTTGGTTCTTTAACATTTAAAAATGTATTTATCTTAGTCCTAAATTTTATGGAGGATCTGTAGGTTATTGCATAGTGCCATGTTGGCCCTGTGAGGGAATACTTTAAAGATGCATCCCCCCCAAAAAAACTTCCATAACAAATTAGATTTTTAATTAGAAAAGAGCGTAAAAGGAATCTTGACATTAACATTGGTTATAATCTGTGATCAAATGATTGTAATTTCAGATTGTCTCTCATTTTGTCAAATAGAATAGAATGTTTTTTTTGTTTACCTTGATTCAATCTTTATGATATTTGACTGTAAAATAAATACAGAGTTTGGCAATAAGTCCTTTGGGGGGGGGTAACTAGGTCTCAAATAGCCATTGTTTAGTGTTTCTATAAATGGAGCATCTCTTTCAATAAGCAACAAACAGACCTTTCTCCATCTGCCAACCTTGGATCTCTAGGACCATTAAGAAGAGGCACTGAACATTTTAAATACTGAAACTTTTGGATGACCTCAGGCATGATATGAGCATTTCCTCACTTTTTAGAGGAATTTTTAAAAGAAGTCTCATAAAACATGAGTTACGGGGGAAGCCGGGATGGCTCGGTGGGTTAGGCGCCCACTTTGCAGCCCCGGGGACTGAGGATCGAATCCCGGTCCCGGCCCGTGTGGACCCACATGCTGAACTGGGGAGTTCCCCCAGTTCAGTTCTCACCAGGGCGAGACCCCGGCCCAGTTCCTGCCCTGTGCAGCCCCGCGCCCACCTGTGGGATGAAACGATGTGGAAAAACCAATGACGTGCAACTATGGAGACTGTTCTGGGCCCTCCTCCTTCTCTCTGTCTCTGACTCTGTATCTATCTCTCTCGCTGTCAAAAACAATAAATAAATCTTTAAAAAAAAAAACCGAAAAAAAAAACAAACCCATGAGTTATGTTCTGTATTTATTTGCTAAAACTGCCATCGCAAAGAACATAAAACATGAGTTATGTCCTGTATTCATGTGCTAAGGCTGTGATAACAAAGTACCACATACTGAGTGACTTAAAATGAAAAAATGTATTATCTCACAGTTCTCGAGGCTCAAAACCTCGGCTAGAATCCTTCCTTGCCTCTCCCTAGCTTCCGGCAGTGGCCAGCATTACTTGACACTTGTTGGTTTGCATCTGCACTAGCCCGATCCCCGTCTGTGTCTTTGTCCAAATTTCCCCTTTACATAAGTACAATTGGCATATTGGGTGAGGATGCGTCCTGATGACCTCATTTTAACTTGATTACCTCTCTAAAGATTCTGTTTCCAAATGAGATCATATTCTGGGGTGTTAGGGGTGAAAACTTTCACTTATGTTGGGTGAGGGAACAATTCAACCCATAATACAAAAGCACATTTTGTTTTAATAACAAGTTAGATTCGTATACTTTTTTTAAAGGAACACTTATGATTTTCCATGTTTTTTTGAATAATCCAAGCTAATATTGACTTTGATGGACATCTTCACAGTCATAAAATATCACTTTGGGGGCTGCCTTGTTCTTCTTCAGTTGTCTTTCCACCAACAGTGCTAAAAGATAATGTGGAAACACTTTCAGAATTGAGTTTTCCTCCCATCTGTTTCCTGTGCATAGTTTGGTGGAACTATTAATGAACTAAGATGAAGAGAGACCACATCAAAGAGGAAAAGGTAAAGTCACCCCAGGAATCATTCTTTAATTGTTTTTCTACAGCTACTTAGTTTGAGAGTCCTAAGCATACTGATAAATTAGTTATTTCCAAATACATAACTAAAAGATTGCAAAGGATAGTCATATTTCAAAATGAATAGCATTTATATTAATTTATCAGTAGAATACATTGACTTATTGATAACATAGCTATAGATCTACAAAATGTATGCAGACTATTAAACCTTTTGATAACATTTGTCAAATTTCCTTATTTTAGAAACATATTATATTTGTACATTCATTTAATAAATATTTTGACATGCTGTTTATATTCTCAGCAATATTCTAGGTACTGAGAAAGTAGCAGTGAATGAAACAGAAAAAAATAATCTCTTATGGTTAGGCTGACCAAATGTACTGTTTTAAAGATTTATTTTATTGTTTTTGACAGAGACAGAGAGAAACAGTGATAGAGAGAGACAGAGAGAAGGGGGAAGGCCCAGAGCAGTCTCCATAGTTGTATGTCATCAGTGTTCGACATGGTTTTGTTCCACATAGGTGGGCGGGGACTATGCAGGGTGGAAACTGGGCTGGGGGCCTCCAGCATGGGAGGCATGCCCCCTTGAGCCAAGGGGCTGAACCATGGGGCAAGAACCAAACTGGGGGCCTCCTGTGTGAGAAGCACACCACAGTTCAGCATATGGGTCCGCACAGACCGGGACTCGATCCTCAGTCCCCAGGGCTGCAAAGCGAGCACTTAACCCACTGAGCCATCCCGGCTTCCCCAAATGTACCATTTTAAAGGGGACAGAAAACAACGGTACTGTCCCATTCAAATGGTAAGTGGGGTCAGCCTAGTCTCATTGGGCTAAGCTGAAGGTGTCAGTAAGCTGACCAGATATACTGTTTTAAGTGGGACAGAAAACAACGGTACTGTCCTGTTTCAAATGGTATATCTGGTCAGCCTATTATTGCACTTATATCCTGATGTGAATGGTGGACAGTAATGAAGGCACATAAACAGTTGGGTTGAGGGTAGACTGAAGAGGGCCCAGGGCAAAAAGAGGGAGGTAAGTTATAAGGTTGTTGAAGTCATCCAGGCAAGAAACATATGTCTTGAACTAAGGTAGGGCAGTGGAGGTACTGAGAAGTGTTTGGTTTCTGAATGAGTTTTGAAAGTAAAGCCAGGAAGATTTGTAGATGGATCAGCTATGGGCTATGAACAAAAGAGAGGCGTTAAAAAACAACCCAACTTTGTATGAATAAAACAACTAAGTTGAGGACTATGCTTCTTTTATACATCCTATACAGTGGAAATAATTTCATTCCATGTGAAAGCTATTAGGTCAGAGTTTCCCAGGCAGATTTAAAGGTGGGCTGGAGAGCTAATGGCCTTTAGGGTATTTATTTGGAATTGAATTAAGTATTTAGGGAAGTGGAAATGATTATGCTATCTGTCCTAGGAAATTAAAGAGAATGACAAATATCTTCTCACTTTAGCCAAGTAGAGGTGGAAAATAGTCACAACAGTGCTTTTAGAAAGGGAGAGAGAAAAAGAAAAACAATTACATGTAAAATTTTTAAATTACTTCACCTTTTTTCTGGAGATATTGGCAAAATTGAATTTGATTTTCTGCATAAAATGAAAAAACCTTATAGACATGGAATTAATTTCATTTGAGTGCTGTCGGTAGATATAATCATGAGTTTACCGATCTGCCCCGAGGCTACTTTGTCATTTTTAGACACTTTAGTGTGGTGGGCTCTTTGCCAACCTTCAAGGAGGTAACCTGGTCCACATCTGCTGGTCAACCCCACTTCCTTTCACACTCCCCTCTCTGTTCCTGTTTAGCTTGTTGCTCCCACCCGTCAGATAACCATCAGAACATGCGAACATTCTAGACTGGTCTGGGGGTGGGATTTGCCCCAAACACTGTCTCTCAGCCTGTGAACTAGTTCCTACCTGAAACTTATATAAGCCAGAGGTGGTGGCACGCTTGGCCGTAGAAGTAATAACCATTTTGTCAAGGTGCACAGAATACACCTTGAGGACCAGCCTTTGCCTTGGGACTACTTTACACACCATATGGGAATATCTCAGGCTATGACCGTGTGTCATTTTCAGAAAGCCTGGTGGAGCTCAAGAGCATGCATCTCAACTGGACTAAAGAGTTATCGGTGCCCTGTGTTGTCCCTTTATACCTTTTCTAGCTCATTTACTGGTGTCACTATCAATAAATATCTAGCAAGCACACAATTAAAACCCTAGGATATGTATTCAGTGTTTTAAGGTAAAATGCTGTAGCTAGTTTTGGTGTCATAAAATGTTTTGAGAGCTCTTTTCCTAAAAGGAAAATTTTTAGAAAGACTGCCCAATTGTCCCAAGAATGAAAGTATTGATGGTAAATGAGGACCTACCTGGTTTGGACCTAAAATGGTATAGGCGATATTTTCTTTGCCTTTGCTAAAGACTGATTCTTTCATGCTATGACTCTGCTTGATGGCTGTGTGATGCTTGTTACTAAGGGACTCTAAGATTCTAGCCAATATGTAGATAGATATCTGCTGATAAAGTGATGATATGCCAGTCATGTTTCAATAAGTTTATAATCTTCCACATTCTGATTTTTACCTAACACCCAAAGCTTCTTTCATCTTAATTGATGTGCATATGAATGCTCTATTAATGCAAAGTTAAAAATGGTAAAACTATTTTTGGTCTACTAACATTTTTATAATTTTGGATATATAGGCATACACTTGCCTATGCAAAAAGGCTCTGGTGCTTTTAACTATTTACTCAATTTTTAAAATCTGTGTATACGTGCTTATCAATAACAACACTAAGGTGTTTCCACCTTTATTTACCAATATCAATTGGTCAGAAAGCTGTAAAACACCATCTACCATCAAATGCAATCATGTTCCCATGAAAACGCACACTTTCATTAATAAGGAAAGAGTTTATTTTTGGTTATGTACATGAGTCTTATGTGGGAATGGAAATGGAAATTGTTACACTTAAACAAGTGTTTACAAAATAATCACAAAATAAACACATATCAGTTGAGCTTTACTTTGTTACAAGTGATTAAATTGATTATAGATGACTTAACACAGAAGTGAAATCTATTCACAAACCCTGGGTGACTCAAGGTATGGAAGGAAATGTTGACTGGGTAGGAAAGGGTTATTTAGCAGGCCTGATTTGCCCAAGCGCTGTACATTCCAAATAAAGACTTGTCTTTAGGAATGCCCTTAACTGGCTCCTGGGAGATGACTTCTGAGCATTCGGAATGTTCTACCTGCTTAGGAGTGTTTTGGACGCCTGAGTCTTTGGACCACGTTGTACCACTTTGATAAGATCAGTTTATCTTGACAGTGTTTTCTGGTGAACACCTGTTTTTGCTGGAGGAACGGGGATGGGGAAGGGCTGGAGTCTGAGTAGCTGAGGTCAGTTATGCAAAGAGCTGCATGCCTACATGCCTAATGCAAGACTCCAAATAACCCAGGCACCGAGGCTGGGGCATGCTTCCCTGGTTGGCTATACCTGACACGCTCTAAGACACACCATGGATGTGAAAATTAAGCATGTCCCTGTGCAGTTCCACTGGGAGGGGATGGGTCACCTCTGTGAGCTCCCACATAGTTTCTCCTGGACTTTGCTCCACATTTTTACCTTTGCTGATTTTAATCTGTGTCCTTCGGTTGTAATAATGTAACAATGCGTATAGCAGCTCTTCTGAGTCCTGTCAGTCCTAGTGAGTCGTAGAGCTGAAGATGGTCTTGGGGAACCCTGCCACACTGACTAACCTAGTTTGGAGAAACCCAAAGGCAGAGGGGCTCTTTCTAACACTCGTCCTTAGGTCATTGCTGTGTGACAACTTGGCTTTGGCCCTCTTCTGGATCCAAGCAGAGGATGTGATGGGCCCACTGAGGTGGTTCACATAACAAAGGATAAGGCTGCAGCAGACATGACGGCTGGGGCACATGGTGAAGGTTGGGCTGACTCGTGTCTATGCAGCTATATATTTATACACGTGACCCTTTTATTATTTGTTCCTATTTTTTGTTCGTAGTAGAGTGGCAGGCACTTCAGCAGATTACTTAATACTTTTATATTGATATTAAATAAAAGTCATTTATAGGACTCTGTATTGTTCAGAAAAAAATTAACATTAATTTTTACACTAAGGTTCTTGTCTAAATAAGGTGGCTCAAAGTATAATTAACCTGGGCTCAAATCTAGTCACTCACTAGTGGTGTGACCTAGGCCAATGGCTTAACCTCTCTGAAATTCAGATTTCTTGCTTTTAAAGAGGGGATGATAATTCCATTCGTAATTTTCTGAGGAATCTCCACACAGCCTTCCATAGTGGTTGTACCAGTTTACATTCCCACCAGCAGTGTATGAGGGTTCCTTTTTGTCCACAGCCTCTCCAGCACTTGTTATCCCTTGTCTTGTTGATGATAGCCATTCTAACAGGTGTAAGGTGGTATCTCATTGTGGTTTTTATTTGCATCTCCCTAATTGCTAGTGAAGTGGA
>PVKE010002135.1:0-31269 GCA_004027555.1 Craseonycteris thonglongyai
AACTGTGGGAACTCCCCAGTTCAGCACGTGGGTCCTGCCTGGGCCGGAGCCGGGATTCGATCCTCGGTCCTCATGGCCTCAAAGCGAGCGCTCAACCCGCTGAGCCGTCCCGGCTTTCCCCTATTTTTATTATTTTTGACAGAGAGAGAGAGAGATACTGAGACAGAGAGAAGGAGGAGGGCCCAGAGCAGTCTCCATAGTTGACAGCATTAGTTTTCCATGTAGTTTCACTCTACAGGTGGGCACGGGGATGCGCAGGGCAGGAACTGGGTCTGAGTCTCACCCCAGTGAGAACCAAACTGGGGGCACTCCCCAGTTCAGCATATGGGTCCGCACAGGCCGGGGCCGGGATTCGATCCTCCCCGGGGCTGCAACGCGAGCACTTAACCCACTGAGCCATCCTGGCTTCCCCTTAAGTGAACTTAGAATTCGCTTTTAGATAAGTGTCCAGGTGTTTCTGATTAATTTATACTTAAGTCATTGTTGTTTGTGTGTATGTGAAGTATTTTTTTTTTAATTTATTTTATTGTTTTTGACAGAGACAAAGAGACAGAGACCAAGAGAGACAGAGAGAAGGGGGTGGGCCCAGAGCAGTCTTCACAGTTGCATATCATCAGTTTTCGACATGGTTTCCTTCTACACAGGTGGGCGAGGGGCTGAGCACAGCAGGAGCCAGGCCAGGGGCCTCCCACGTGGGAGACACGCCCCCTCGAGCCAGGGGCTAAACTGGGGGGGCAAGAACCAAACTGGGGCCCTCCCGCATGGGAAACACACCCCAGCTCAGCATATGGGTCTGCATGGGCTGGGGCTGGGGCTGGGATTTGATCCTCGGTCCCCAGGGCTGCAAAGCCAGCGCTTAACCCGCTGAGCCATCCTGGCTTCCCAGGGAGCTATTATATTTAATGTGCAAGAAATCCTGGAAGCATTTCATCCTGGCATTTGCCTTTTCAGACTGTTTATTTGCAGAATGAGAGGCTGTGTTTGGCTGGGGCCAAGCTACCTTCAGCTGTCCCAGGCTTGTGGCAAAGAGGTGCAACAGAAGCCCTGAGGCCTCAGTCTCCAGGCCGCTCGGGAGTGGGGCTGGGGGCGAGGGCAGCAGGGAATCTGTGTGGTAGCTTGTGGTGGGATCTCCGGGGAGACCTAGGAGGCTGCCCTAGTTGGGAGGTTGTAGTCCACTGCGGACACACAGTTGTCTCAACTCTTTGCCGAGGCCAGGCACCCCTCCACCACCTCCCCTTAGTTGGCCACTGAGTCATGGGGACAATTTGTATCCAGTCATGTGCCTGGTGCAGACTTGTGACACACAAGCCATCAAGGCCAGCTGCTTCCTGGAAATAGAACCTGAGTCAGACCCTTTCTGGTAGAAGGCTGAGGCGGGCCCCAGGGGCTGGGAGATGGGGGGGTTGGCCTTTTATCTCAGGACAGACTGATAGAAAAGGCCAAGGCTCCTTGGATTGGAAGTCAGGAGACTGGGAGAGGCTGGTGTTTGGAAAAACATTTAGAGAGCTGTCTGGCTTAGGCGGTCCCTCAAGGACACTCTACAAGGTGCAGGGCACGGAAGAAACAGCTCCTGGCCCGTGGGATTGGGCCCAGACTAGCCTCAGAGCCTCTGGCGTTTGCCCTGTGGCCGCTGCCACTCCACCAGCCAACCTTCTGGTCACTTGCCTCCACAGGCCCTGCTTCTCGACACCCCCACTTTTCCCAGTTGGGCTTTGGACCCCTCCTGCACAGATGCCCTCCGGGGTGTGGCTCGGCTTCCAGACCAGTTCCGTCCTTCCCCTGGCTGCCTCTGCATGGCCCGGCAGCCTCTGCCCTCCCACCTGGGCCTGGGGGACTTGGAGGAGGGAGGCCATTATTGTTGATGGCAGCAGTTTGAGGACTAGTAAAGATGGGAGCGATGTCACACATTGTTTATATAATAAACAAGTCCAAGGAGCAGTGGCACTGAATTGATCCCTCACCCTCCCAGCAGCCCCAATGTTGGCATGTGGCTGAGGGAACACTGGGCAGCAGCTCTGAGTCAGAATCCACATTTCGGGGTTCAAGCCCTTTGGAGTCAGTTTGACTCTCTGTATCACTGGCCCCAGCTCAGGAAAGGAAACACACCCCCCCTGCAGATTCATTGCTGGCCCTTCACTGCCCCCAGAAGCTGCTTGCTCAAATGAGGACTCCTTTTACTGCAGTGATAGGACCATTACTCACATGAGCTTAAACATCAAAGGTTCATTGGGCTTCAGGGGCCTCTGGTTCCAGGAGCAGTGGGCTTGCCTGTCTCTGGCTTCGTTCTCCAGTGCCTTTTCTGCTGCGAGGACAGTGACAGCCCCTGCCAACTCCAGGCCACATCCCACTGGCTGTGCAGCTCCACTGGTCCCAGAAGGATCCCACGAAGGACTTCCACCAGGTTTTTTCCCCACATCTATTGGGAGCTCTTGTTCTATGTTGATGAAGCTTTTCCTGTGAGCCTTGGACTCCTCATCTTTGCCCCTTTGCACTGATTTTATTAGGCAAAAAAGCTTCGCGTTCTGGGCTTTGGCACCACCCTTGTAGCCTGTCCTTACTTTATGAGCTTAGCCAAGTTATTCAACCTCTTGCTGTCTTGGTTTCTTCATCTTTACCAAGGGGAGAACCCTTACCTTACAGAGTTACAGGGACTGAACGAGCAGCGTGTATGAGTCTAGCAGAGCCCTGGGCTCCCAAACAGCTGTTGAGTGAGTGAGCGAGTGAGTGAGCAGTCAGTTGGCCTGTAGGACTTTAGACAGGGAACTCCGAAAAAAAGAAAGCCCTGTTCTGTGGCGTTGAGGAGGCAAGAGCCAGTCCCTGCCTGCAGAAGAATGAGCAGGTATGGTCAGGTGGTGAGGACTGGGAAGGGCCAGCCATTGTCTGTGCTGGATAGCATTGCATCTGTCCCCCATCCTTTTGGTGACAGCATCCTGGTTTTCCTTTAGCTAAAACCCCCTTCTCTAATCCCAGGCTGTGGTTTGGGGTGGGCTGACACCACCCTCTAGTGATAAGCACAGGACCCAGCCAGCACCGAAGAGGCAGATGTCTGACTTTTCTTGGAAGCTGTGGAATACTGAGGGTACATTTCCACTGGCATTGCGGAGCTGGTGCAATGTGGGCCCGGACTGGCTGGGGGCCACAGGATGGACAGCCCTTCCCCTCCCATCATGAAGAAAACCAACACAGGGAAACCTGAGCAGAGGTGGGAAGGAGAGTCCTGATGTCGCTGGAGCACCTGCGTCCAGCATACCTGAATCTTCATGGATTTCTCAGTCAAAATTGGCAATGCATCCTCCTTGTTTTTTAATTTAATTTGACTCTGTTCTGCCCTTTGAATATAAAGATCCTGATTGATAGGCTGCCTTACTAAAAGCAACAATTCCCCAGAGATCCTAGTCATATGACAACCATTTTTCCTACTGAGGCTCACCGCTGCGGGTGTTTCTGAGGTCCTTGCCGGAGCTCTGACAAATACACTGTCAGGGACAGAAGAGGTTCTCGGGAAATGGCGAATGCAGTGAGTGAAATCCTGTTCACAGCCCACGTACCTCAGTGACAGCACAGTGTCACAGTGTGGCCCAGTCCCAGGGACAGCGGGATCTGGGACGTGTGTTGAGCACATTGAGAAAAGCTTCCTTCCCATTGTACGTCATTCAAGGTCTCGTTTATTTTTTTCCGGGTCTGTCAGTTTGAATCTCACACACGTTGTTGGTTTGGTAATGGAAATAATTACATGGACTGACACAGCATGGCAGTAAATAAAAGAAAATGATATAAAAGCCCCACCCTAGTGCTTCCATGGACAGAGGAGGGAAAATTCTGTTCATGGTTAAACAGCAACAGAGCTCTGGAGCTGCTCTTCTTGGGCCGGTTCCAGTGAACCATCTTCAACTCTGGGCCACGCGACTTGCTCAGAGCTTGTCCACATTGTGGATTTTTTTTTTTTCCAGTTCTGAGCCTGGATAGGAGGCTGTGCTGGGGACATAAAATACAGGGCAGAGGGTGCATGGCTCATTACCAAAACCATCTCGGTTCTAGAATCATACCATGGTGTCCAAGGGTTCAAGATAGACTTTCTTATTCTCAGACGTGCAGGGAGACTGCCGGATATGAGGAAGGTGCCCTTCGGCAGACGTTATCAGTGGTCCCTGTAAGCTGACTCTTGTGCCTGGACAGTGCCTGTTGGGTGCTCAGTGTCTGCATGGATTACGACTGTGGTGTTGGCCATGTCACCAGACAGCTTCTAGCCCCCATCCTGCCCTCCAACACTGCCCCATTGACCTCAAGTATAAGCTTGTCACCAACCGTTGGGCACCTTCTTTCTGAAAAGACTAGTGGACACAGCTTGTAGGCTGAGGACGGCTGTGAGTGGCTCAGTGTCCGCTGGATGACTGGGTTAGGTTGTGTGCAGCTTTCAGACGATCTCCCAGCTGCCTGGGGAAGGTTGTGATGCTTTTCCCAGTCCCCAGGGTAGACTGCTGGGACCAAACTGTTGTGCCCACTAAAATATGTTCCAGCTGGAATTCATGTGGGCTAAAGATATATATCTTACTTGGAGAGGGGAAAAAACTGACTCCATGCTTGGTTGTCTTCCAAGGGTAGTGACTTGCCTGCTTAGTTTCTCTTTCTCCTCTCTCCTGCTCCAAAGTTGCAGGAAGCAGAACATCCAGGTCATGTTTCCAAATTTTATTCCATAAACTGAAAACACATTTTAGGTCTCAAAGGGCAAGAGACACCTTCATCTGGTTAACTGAACGTTTTTAATGTTCCTACAACACAAAGTCATGCAGTTCTTTCCTTTTTAAGTGAACTAAGAGAATTGTTACTTTGCTAAAACTTCCTATTTTTTAATTTCTTTTATCGTGCTAAAATATTTTTTTTCATTTTAACCATTATTATATATACAGTTCAGCGGCATTTATATTTATAATGTTGCACAACCATTACCACTATATATTCCCAAATCTTTTTCATCACCCCAAACAGAAACTTTGTAACTGTTAAGCAATAGCTCCCTATTCTCCCTAACCCCCAGCCCATGGTATAACCTGTAATGTAATTTCTGTCTCTGTGTATTTTCCCAGTTCAGATAGTTCGTAAAAATAGAATCATACACTATGTGGCCTTTTGTCTGGCTTGTTTCACTGAGCACAATGTTTCCAAGGTTCATCCAGTTTGAGTATGAATGAGTACTTCATTGCTTTCTATGACTGAATAATGTTCCATTTTATGTACATGCCACATTTTGTCAAATATCCATCCATCCATCTCTCCATCCATTCATCCATCCATCCATCTACCCACCCACCCACTTGCCTATCCATCTATCCACTCACCTGTTTACCCATCCATCCACCCAGCTATCCATCCACTTAGACAATATTTGTTGCAGGCCTGGTGGACACTAGACTCTGATATAAAGTGGTGGGCCACACCAATGATCAATGAGATAAACATCCTTCAATAGAGTGTGGGTCTAACCAGTATAATGTGTTAGTCAGGAAACTTGATTCCAAAAATCCTGATTCCTGGCTTCTCTGGAAAAACTGGAAGACTAGGCAGCACAGAGCCCAGTTTGCCCCATGGTAGGGCCCACCAGAGCTGTGAGTGGGTGTTGAGCACCTACCTGCCTCTAGTTGTTTTGTACCTGGACCATGTTGAGTGCCTGGCCCCAGGAGGCCTTTGAGTCTGTACCCCTCCCCCCATTAGACTAGACCGCAATGACTGCTTGCTGGCTTCACAGTCTGTCCCCAGCCCAAGACCTGGGCTCAGTTTCCTTATCTGCAAGATGAGGGCTGGGATGGGGGGTGGGGGGGGGTATGTGAAGATGATAACAGATGAAAAAGATCTACAGACTGCAACGTGCTGTTCAAAGAAGCCCTGCTGTCACTGAGAGCCTGATCTGCTAGGGGACAGTGACAGAACAGGCTGACTGTGGGATTTGACATACTGCTGTTGAGGTGAAACACTGATTTGCACCCTTT
The DNA here is from genome assembly GCA_004027555.1 of Craseonycteris thonglongyai. NCBI lineage: Eukaryota > Metazoa > Chordata > Mammalia > Chiroptera > Craseonycteridae > Craseonycteris > Craseonycteris thonglongyai. The sequence continues at coordinate 5,985 of PVKE010002135.1, forward strand.
CTGCACACTGCTTAGTGGTGTTCCTGCTGCACGTGGGCCTGTTTCCTGCCAGCACCTGCACAGACAGGCCCTGGGGAGCATCCTGACCCTTCCCACTGTGTCTTTGATGCTGGGATGATGGCGTTTTTCACTCCTCCCTACTAGTCAGGGTCCAGGTTTGCTTTTATTCACCCATCCATATACACAATAAATCTTTATTAAGCACCTATTTACTAGGCAATATTTTAGACTTTGAAGATACAATAGTGGAATAAGACTGACAGTTCTTTTTTTAAAGATTTATTTCATTGTTTTTTTTTGACAGAAACAGAGAGAGACAGAGACAGAGAGAGACTGAGAGAAGGGGGAGGGCCCAGAGTAGTCTCCACAGTTGTGCATCATCAGTTTTTTTACATGGTTTTGTTCCACACAGGTGGGTGGGGGCCGCACTGGGCAGGAATTGGGCTGTGGGACTCCTGCATGGGAGGTACACCCCAGTTTAGCATATGGGTCTGCACAGGCTGGGGCCAGGATTCGATTCTCAGTTCCCAGGGCTACAAAGTGAGTGCTTAACCTGTTGAGCCATCCCTGTTTCCCTGAGACTGACAGTTCTTAAGGGGCTTATCCATTTCTCCAGGAATAAATGGCCAAACAGTTCACCATTCCTTGATGGATGCTTCTGGCTATTCTTGGTCGGGGGAGGGGCTAGATGGATAGATGGGAGGTGGGTGTGTTGCTGCAGCTCTCCACAGACTGGAGTCTGTGTCTCAGCTGGTCGTAGCCCCAGGCCCAGCTGCATGCCACCACGGCCTCCCTAAGCGATGAACGTTGATGAGGGGGGCACGGCCACTAGAGCCTTGCCCCAAGGCATGTCTGTCCACAATAATGAACACCTTCCATGCACAAGCCATGGATGGTTCAGCTCTGTGTATAGCAAGACCCACTTTGCCAATTACTTACAGCACACATGGCCCATCGCATGACCTCATGCTTTTATTTTACTGCAAATTATTTAGGACAAGTGTGAGGTGCAGGGTAAGGTGGGTAAGGTGGGCACAGTCCCCACCCACATGGAGCATCTGGGGGAGACTGAGAGGGACACCCAATCCAGGCCTGAGGAGTCAGGACTCTTCCGAAGGGAGGTGACACCCAAGTTAAGAAAGGTAAGGAGGAATTGGGCAGGGATGATAGCATCTTCTCCATTCAGAGGGAACTGTATGTGGAAAGTGAGAGCCTAGAGCCTTCAAGGAAGAAAGAGTTCAGTCAATATGGTTAAAAGTAAAGTCTGTACCTGTGAGTAGGGGGTGGGGATGGCTGGGGAGGTGGGCAGGAGCAGTGATGCTGGAAAGGAGAGAGACTGGGAAGGGGGTTACAGCCACTCTAGAGCATTTTGTCCTGAACATTGTGGTCAAGGGGGTTGAACTTATCCTAAAAGCCAGCAGGATCCATGGGGCATTTTCAGCCAGGAGTACATTGAGCATTTTGGCATTTTAGTTGGGTGGACCAGAGGCTGGGGGCCCATTAAGAGATGGCTCAGTGGTCTGGGGCAAGAGGAAGAGATGGCAACGAATTGTTCTACAGGTGTTGGGAGTAGAATCGCTTGTCCTGGGGCTTCATCCCCTATTAGAGGGGAGGGAGGAGCAGAGAGGCCTGTGGGCAGCTTGAGGGGGAAGGGGTGATCGTGAGGAGCAGGATGGAGGAGCTGAGTGGGGGAAGAGAGGATCATCAGTGGAAAAACATGGTGGAGGTGCCCAGGATGCTGCTGGGTATTTGGTTCTGAGGCTCAGGATCCATAGTAACAGAAGCTGGGAGAACATGAGATCTCTCAAGGGGGCTCTGGAGAAAGAAAGAGAGAGACAGTAGAGATAGGTATTGAAGGAGGTAGGGTCTAGCACCCAGGGTGAGGAACCCACAAAAATGAAGGGACCCCCATTTAAGGGGAAGACATGGAAGAGGGGCCCATAGAGGAGGGGCAGGGGCAGGAGAAAAGGAAAGCCATGTAAGTGGGATAGAGGCCCTGAGTGAGCTGGTCACCAGGGTCAGGTGACACCATGCACTTTTATTGTTCACTGAGTTTAATAGCAAGGAGCTCACCTTGAACTTGCTGTGCATTATTTGGGGGGAAAGTGGACTGAGAAATGGGGGTAGGTGTGGAAGAGGGAAGAGATGAGGCCATGTGGGCAGTGCCTGGTGCTGGGAGGGGCTCCAGAGGAAGGAGTGTGAAGGGTTTGTGACAGCCGAGCTGGAGCAGCCAGAAGAGGAAGCACCAGAGACTAAGGGGTATCCTGAGGCCTGAAGAAGTAAGAGGAGGTTGAAAGGACGGGGCTGGGGGTGGGGGTTGGGGTATCGGGGGTGCTGAGAAAGTTGCCCTGCAGCCTGTGTCCTCCATGAAGGGGGGGAGGTGTACTCAAAACCGGCAGCGATTTGAGGAGACCAGCTGAAAGGACAAGAGGAGGAAAGATTCCAGGCATCTGAAGGTCATGGCAGATTTGTAGACCTGGCATGCCCTTCCCTCGCCACTCCCTCCCTACTTAGGCTATCTAGGGTCCCCGCCCCCTTGAAAGCTCGGCACTGACTCTGGACCAGTGCCCTTCCTTGGCTTCTGCCGGGCCCAGAACAGGCTCACAGCAGGCACTCACTCGGTCCTGGTCCTGTCCCCACCAACGTGGGCAGACTGCCGAAGGAGCATGAGTGGGCTTTGAGGCTGGGGGCGAGGTGTGCTGAAGAGGCCCAGGGCAATGTGGCTTCCAGAGGAAAAGTCCCCAAAACAGATGTCCCTGGACCGGCCAACCCTTCTCCACATCTGCAACTCAGCTGCTCCAAGAAGTGTGCTTGCCCAGCACATGGGCTCTTGGGTGTCCATAGAGAAGACAGCAACTTTCCTCTGCATGGAAGTTTTGCTTAAAAAAGAGGGATTTTGTTTTCATTGGACTCTGGGGGAACATAGTTCTAAAAATTAGAACTTCAATAGAAAACACAAATGGGACTTGGTCCCTTTACTTGGCTTTGTTCCTAATTATCGAGCCAAGCTCTAAATGCCGAGTCATAACTTGAGTTGACAGCCAGTGGTGTGTGTTTGTGGGTGAGAGTCACCTGTGTCCTGTGGGGACTGAGATTCTGAGGCTGGGAAGTGTGACCAGCCCCCAGACTGTGGTGTTTTTCTCATCATACATATCAGTTCCAAGTACCATCTTTGAAATAAGGATTTTCTAGGCTGGTCCACACCCCTGAATTCTCACCGCATCCCCTTTGTACATTGCTGGGGGCACCAGGCTGTGAGTCCCAGCTGTAGCCATGTTGTAGCCCCAGCTCCTGTGACCCCAGGATGTGGCCCCAAGTGTAAGGTGACCATATTTTAACATTGGTAAAGCGGGACACCATTGACCGGGGGGAGGGGGTTCTTGATTAAAAATTTGGTCTATCTCCCGCCGTTCCCTAGCTTGTCGTGCATTCTTTCCAAAAATCGGGACTTTTTTAAAACGCTGCAGGACGTGGGACAAATTGTTAAAAATCAGGACAGTCCCGCCAAAAGTGGGACGTCTGGTCACCTTACCCTAGTGTGGTGAAGGACTATCAGTGAAAGAACATTCAGCCCATAGGAAAGTCTTATAAGAGTTTATCTGAGCCAAATTTTTGAGGACATGCTGGAAGCAAACTCTCAACAGATTGAGAAAATGCTCCAGAGAATGGCATTTTTAGCTTATTTTACACATTACAATTGGAAGATGTTAGGACCGCTACATGAAATCATGGGTGATAGATTAAGAGGTTGGGAGAAAGTAAAGTAGGGGGATCTCCAGGATTGGATAAAAAGCGAAACAGAGAGACACGTAGTTCTTTTCCATGGGTGGATGCAGGATAGTTAATAATTACCACTGACAGCATGTGAGGATGGTATGCGGGAGCAGATAACAATGAGGGCCCCTGGTGCTCTGGTACTGGAGGTTGTGCCTTCCAAGACTCTGGAAAAGATTACTCTGACGTGTCAAAGGTATGTTAGCCTAGATCGGGGGTGGTGAACCTATGGCACGCGTGCCCAAAGTGGCACGCGGAGCAATTATTTCGGCACGCAGAATTATTGTTTTTTGTTATAAAAACATCCTATGCCTCTTATAGACATAAAAATAATCAATACCTCTATCTCACTCGATGGGTTGGCATGCGAGTCGAGCGAGTATACTCTTATTTCATAAACTTTGGCACTCAATCACCAAAAGGTTTGCCACCCCTGCCCTAGATGCATAAGGACAATGGCCAGGGCTCACTTAAAGGAAAGACTGACTTTTGCTACGGAAGCTGTAGTCCTGGGGCGTGACTACCCACCATGACCGCTTAGTTAGGAATTTTTATGTTCAGACCACCCTGTGTGGTTGCTTTCAGTCACGAAGTTTGTAAGGCCCACCATGCGGGTTCCTCCTGAGCTTGTCAGGTTTAGTATGTGGCCCTCTTTTCGTTCACAAATTGTTGGATAAATTAATGAAAGTATAAAGAGGGAATCTCCAGGCCCCTATCAGAGAACCACAGGCAATAGGGTCTGTTTGGAGCCAAGTGTTGTCACACGAACAATCTTTTCAAGGAAAGTCTGTCTTCAGATCTCCCTCTTCTCAGAATCTTCAGTGCCTCCCTGTTGCTTCCACATCCGGTTTAAATGTGTCAGCCCAGTACATGTTGGGGGCCTTCGTGCCAGACAGAGTACCCTCCTCTCTGCCCTCTAAACATCTGCACATCTTGCCTCTACACTTTGTCCTTGGGTCTTTGTGCCCAGAGTACCCTTCATCAGACAGCATGGAATTAAGGATACAGGCTGAGGATTAAGACATCCTGGGTTGAGAATGTAAAATGGTACAGATTCTATGAAAAAATAGTATGGTGGCTCTTTAAAAAATTAAAAATAGGGAAGCCAGGATGGTTCAGTGGGTTAAGCGCTCACTTTGCATCCCCAGAGACCGAGCATCAAATCCTGGCCCCGGCCCCGGCCCATACGGACCCATATGCTGAACTGGGGAGTGCCTCCAGTCTGTTCTCACCAGGGTAAGACCCTGGCCCAGTTCCTGCCCTGTGCAGCCCCGCGCCCACCTGTGGAATGAAACTATGTGGAGAAACCAATGATGTGCAACTACAGAGATTGTTCTGGGCCCTCCCCCTTCTCTCTGTCTCTGTATCTCTCTCTCTTTGTCAAAAACAATAAAAATAAATCTTTAAAAAAATAAAATAAAATTACCCTATGATCCAACAATTCTATTTCCAGGTACATACCCAAATGAATTGAAAACAAGGTCTGGAAAAAATATTGGTACACCTGTGTTCATAGCATAGTGAAAGTGTGGAAGCAACTCAATTGTTCCTTAGCAACTGACTAGTGGGTGAATGGATGCTCTGTGCATACAATGGAATATTGTTCATCCTTCATAAAGGAAGGAGATTCAGATACATGCTCCAACATATATGAAACTTAAGGACATTATGCTAATGAAATAAGCCAGTTACAAAATATTCCATTTATTTGAGATTCCTAGAGTAGTCAGGTTTACAGAGACAGAAAGAAGAATGGTGGTTGCCATGAGCTAGGGGCCCGGAAGAGTGGGGAGCTAGTGTTTAATGGGCAGAGTTGCAGTTTTGCAAGATGGTAAATGTCCTGGAGATGGATGATGTGATGGTTGCATGACAGTGTGAATGCACCCAATACTGCTGACCCGTACATTTAAAAATGGTTAGAATGGTAAATTTTCTGTTATTATATATGTTACCACAATTTAAGAAAATGATTTTGTGGGGGGATGCCAGGATAGTTTAGCACTTGAGCGCTTGCCTTGCAATCACGAGGTCTGGGGTTCAAATCCCAGCTCCCATCCATGTAAACCCCATATGCTGAACTGTGGTGTAACTGGTAACTGCCGAGATGGCTCGGTTCCTGCCCCTCGTGGCCCCACATCCACCTGTGTGAAATGAAACTATGTCACAGCTAATGATGTACAACTATGCAGACTGCTCATGGATCCCCCTTCTCTCTCTCTCTCTCTTTCTCTCTCTCTCTCCACCTCTCAAATAATAATAAAAAATAATAGATATATATTTTTGAGAAATGGAAGACAATAGAAAAAGGGAAGTCAGAGACATACACCATGAGAAGGTCTCCCCTTCTGTCTGTACTGACATTGATGATGGAGGAAGGGAGACAGGAGTCAAGGACTGCTGCAGTTTCTAGAAGCTGGGATCAACCCTCATTTTACAGCCAGGGAAAGAATGGAGACCTCAGTCCTAGGACAGGAACCGAATTCTGAATTCTGCCAATAGCTTGAATGAGCAGGAAACAGATTGTCCCCTAGAACCTCCAGAAAGGAACACCGCCTGCTGACACCTTGATTTTAGTGTGATGAGACCATTACTGGACTTCTGATCAACAGAACTTTTAGGATAATTAGTTTGTGGTGTTTTAAGCCACTGGGGTGGGAGTGGGGACTGCCTGGGTTGGAATCTTGGGTCTATCATGTTTCCAGATGTTTGGGCAAGTTTCTTAAGCTCTGAGCCTTCGTATCTCCTTTAGTAAATTGAGTATCTGAGTGTACACACCTCGTAGGTCTAGTGAGGTTTAAATGAGTACAGTGTTTAGTGAGGTGCCTGACTCACATTTAGTGCCCCACACATGCTGCTATTGTTATGTCATTACCCGTAAGACCTGCATGTGCCACCATCCTCCAGGGTCCAGCAGAACGCATCTTGCCCTCTGGAGTGAGTGCGTTATTAATACTACTCAGTGGCGTTCTCTCTCCTTCCTGTCCATCTGCCCCTCGTGGGCTCGCTCGCCTCCAGGAGGAACGCAGATTGCAGTTTCCCCATGCGGCTTACACTGGACAAGAGTAAATAAAGGTCAGTGTGGTGCAGTTCAATGAGTGCTCACCTCCAGGTTCAAACCTCAGCTCTGCCTCCCACCGGCTGTGTGACCCTGGAAGCATCCATCATCCTGAAGATGGGAAGAGTGGCTGAGGAAATGCCTGCACTCTGCACACAGAGCAGGCCCAGTCAACGTCAGAGCCATCCTATTTGATTGCAGCTACTCAGTGAGTCAGGAGGGGAGCCCCAGGTCTGCCAGAGATGTGGTGAAGGAGTGGGGGAGGCATCTCCCTGTGCTCACTCACTGGGGGGTTTGCAGGCACAGCCGCAAGGCTCCCAGGGCCTCTTTGAGCCGAGGCCATGTGAGAGGACACACAGCTCCACCCCTTGACGTTCATTTCAGAGCCTCGCTGCTGACCGAGTCTTTGGCACAGAGCCACATGTCCCTTGGGCCATTCTGTTGGTCCCTTCTCCATAGGTCTCTCTCCCCAGTGCCACAGGGGCTGTGTAAATTCAACATCGCACACCTGCCACAGCGTGGACACCCAGGAAATGTCAGATTACGAAAAGTCCATAGGGATGCTGGGATAGCTCAGCAGGCTGAGTACTTGCCTTGTAACTGCGAGGTCCAGGGATCAAATCCCGGCCCAGCCCACGAAAACCCATATGCTGAACTGTGGCACAACTGTAACCACTGAGATGATGGTGAAGATTCTTGCCTCCCATGAGCGAGGCCCCCAGTTTGGTTCCTGCCCCACATGGCCTCACATCCACCTGTGTGGAATAAAACTATGTCACAACTAATGATGTACAGCCCTGGAGACTGCTCTGGGCCCTCCCCCTTTCTCTCTCTCCCTCACCTTCTCTCAAACAATAAAATAAATCTTAAAAAAAGAAAAGAAAAGTCTAAATGATATTCTGTTTCTCAGATTAGATATCCTATATATGGTACATGCATATTGTTATTTAGATATATAAATAAATTATTTCCTCACAAAACAGAATCATACAGTAAATACTATTGCTTTTGATAACTCAATCTTCTATGACCTTATCTTTATGTGAGTAACTAACTATACAGCTACAGCTTCATTAGTGCTATTGAGATCCCACTGCATGCGTGTGCCAAAATTTAACTGGTCTTCTGTTGAACAATGAGGCTGTTTCCAGGGTTTTGTGTATAAATATTAATACTGCCACAGTCAACAGCCCTATCTATACACACACATTTGCTCATCTAATTTTTTTTTTTTTTTACAAATTCCCAGAAGTTGAAATGCTAGGTCAAATGATATGCAAGTTTTTAAAGTTTTGGTTACCCATAGTAATTCCAAATTGCCCTCTCAAAGGTTTGTAGAAAAACAAACTCCCAAAAGGAGTGTGCAAGAGTGTTCATTCTCATCTAGCAATGAATGGTATCAATTTTAAACGTTTTGTTGTTGTTGTTGTTGTTTTAGATTTATGTTATTGTTTTGAAAGAGAGACGGAGACAGAGAGAGACAGAGAGAAACGGGAGGGCCCAGAGTAGTCTCCATAGTTGTACCTAACCAGTTTTCGATATGGTTTCATTCCACACAGGTGGGCAGGGGCCACGCAGGGTGGGAACCAGGCCAGGGGCCTCCTGCATTGGAGGCACGCCCCCCACAAGCTGGGGGCCAAACCAAGGGCCTCCCAGATGGGAAACTCACTCCAGCAAGAACCAAACTGGGGGCTTCCCACAAGGGAAGCACACCCCAGTTCAGCATATGGGATCACACAGGCCAGGGCTGGGACTCAATTCTCGAACCCTGGGGGCTGCAAGGCAAGTGTTTAATTAGCTGAGCCAACCTGCTTCCTCTTAAAAGTTCTTTAATTTAAAAAATTGATAGGATAGAATTAATATCTAAGATATTAACATATATTAATTATTGCATTGTTTCAGGAACATTAAAAATTATCACCTCATTTGTTTTCTCCCTGTGAGGAAAGCATCAATATCTCTATTTTATATAATGGATGGGTCTCAGGGGAAAGCTGGTCAAAGGTCATGTAAGGCTGGGGTCACCAGTGAGGATGACTGGGGCCCCTGACTCACTACTGCTCCTATCACCACAGTAGTGTTCCCTATGAGAGAAGTGATAAGAAAGGGTTGGTATGTGGGCCACAGACATTTTTCAAGCTTTTCATTCTTTTAATGAGCATACATCCCACCGGCAATCTGCAAGCAGCCTTAGTTTAGTGGAGGAAGAAGGAATGACAACTCCCAGCTGCAGGTCACAAATGAATGTCTTCTCTTTCAAGATGGCCGTTTAAAGTCTTGAGACCGCCTTTGTTCTGCAGCTGCTGAGACAGCACCTCCATTCTGAAGCCTTGGCTATCCATTCAGATGCCACGTAACTCTCAGAGCCATCGAATGGCATCAGCACCTCCATTCTGAAGCCTTGGTTATTCATTCAGATGCCACGTAACTCTCAGAGCCACCGAGTGGCATGATGGGTGACCCTACAAAGAAAACGGGCTTCGGTTTGCTCCTAAGTGAATTGTCCCAAGGTGATCTCCAAATCTACTTTTGGTGTAACTAAAAAAAGTAGTTTTCTTTGTTTTTGTTTTTTAATTTAATGATAAATTGACAAAATAAAAAATTTGGGGGGAAAATTAGCACAGGAAATTAAACTCAGTCCCACCACCTTAAAGTATAATAGTCTCTTGTTCCTTTTTAGTTCTTTTTCACATATATTCGTTATAATCAGTAGCATGTGTTATTTTGTATTCTGGTTTTCTTACCTAATAATGAATAAACCTATTTTTTTCTATGTTTGAATATAGCTTTCCTAATTATTTAAAATGGTTCCATGGTAGTCCGTCAAATGCATGCACCCAGTTCATTGTTTGGCATTTACATTATGTCCAGGTTTTTGCTATTACATATGACTCTTCATATAAATAAACGTTTGCTTTTGCTTAATTAAGATAAAGTATAAAGTCCCAGCAGTGGGTTTCCTGAAAACATCTGTTTGGTCCATATTATGTATTGCCGATGTATTTTCTAAAAAGCTTGTGTCAGTTTACACTACAGTATTTTTTTTTTTTTAATATATATATTTTTTTAATTGTTTTTTGACAGAGAGAGAGAGAGATACAGAGACAGAGAGAGAACTGAACTGGGGGAGCTCCCAGTTCAGCACATGGTTCCGCACGGGCCGGGGCCGGGATTCGATCCCTGGTCCCCGGCGCTGCAAAGTGAGCGCTTAACCCACTGCGCCATCCCGGCTTCCCCTACAGTGCAGTATTTGAGGATCAGTTTCAGCATAATCTCTCCGGCATTGGGTATTGTTATTAAAAAGGAAAAAGCGTGTTTCTTTTTTAATAAATCAGGGAACAGAATATATAGATTTTCTTATGCTCATTTTAAAGATTGGTAACTATAGCATTTTCTCATTATTAATTGTAGGGACTTGGAAGCTGTGCTTAGAACACTTGCTCAGTGTAAGTGATTACATTTGAGTACTCTATGTGTGGGGCATTGGATGGTAAATCTTAAGGCATGTGGAAGTCAGGATCACTGCTCACCAAGAGCTTTCCATCTGCATCCTCAGTTTCTGAGAAGATGTGGAAAGTTTAATAAAAATATGTGATACATGGTTTAAATATTGGCTCAAGAAAAACAGGCAAGCTGTCATTAAGCACGTAACCCATCATCTAACTAATGGTCTGCAGAATGGGTGTTTGAGGAGACTAAAGGACCACTTCAAATTGGGGTGGTCAGAGAAAGCTTTTGCTTGAGTGGGGTGGGACCTGGTGGGATTGTGCTGAGCCTTAGACTGTGGTGGTTAGCACTGTGTGGCCATAGTAGAATGGCCAGCATTTCAGCCACGGTGCGGAGGTGTGAAAGCCTGAGATAGGTAAGGTCAGATCTGGATGTGGCTTCAGAGGTCACCCAGAGCACCGCTTCTCAAAATTCAATTCTGCCTAACTCAGATTCAATTCTGCCTAACTCAGATTCAATTCTGCCTAACTCAGATAGGGTCTGGTTAAAATGCAGGTTCTAATTTAGTACATCAGGTGTGGTGCCTGGTACTCAGAATTTCTAACAAGCTCCCAGGGACCGTGGTAGACCACCCATTGGGTAGCAAGGATCTAGTCAAATCCTCTCCTTTAAAATGGGGAAACAGAGTCCCAGTGAGGAACAGGGACTTGTCCAATGCCATGGAGCTTGGCAGCAGCTTTGTCAGGATTATAAACAGTTTTGAATCATGACTCAGGATTTATTTAGGAAATATTAGGCTATAAGCTTGGAACTGAGGAAAGTGAAGAAATTATTTAGGATGTGCGTTCTCAGTGCCACGCACTTACGTACTTTATCTCACTTACTCCTTATGATACCCCTAACATAATAAGTAGTTTGGCCTTTCTTTTCCAGAAGGAAAACTGAGCCTCTGATGACCAAAGCAGCTTAACGAACATCAAGTTAAGATTCCTTTTGAGGTCATCCCAGGCCCACACATACGTGCCTTTTCACGACCCCAACCCTGCTGCCTTGGGTGCCATCTAAGGTAGTAAAGTGCTTGCCTCATGCACTCAGACTGGCTTTCCTGAGGATCCACTTTAGCATCTGAAACATTTTCAAAGGCCCCAGATAACTTCCACTTACAGAAAGATGGAGGAGAAATACTTTTCCATATTCCTCCTAAGAACAACTAAAAGCCATGGACATTATTTATAAAACACAAGAAGACCAACATGGAGGGAAGGCAGGCCACCTAGGGACCTTGAGGTCCAAGGAATACACAGTGGTGAGTTTCCAACAAGAGTCTGCCCCCTTGAGCCAAAAGGCCAGGAAAGGGGCAGCAGGGCGAGATAAAAAGTTTGGATAACAACAGCTGGAATCCAGCCAAATCCAGCCCCATCCCTGCTCCACGGTGTCAGTGAAGGCTGAGGAGCAGCCCCTCCCAGCCAGCTACCGCCCCCCCCCCCCATGGGGTTAGTGGAGGCCTAGCCAGGAGGCCAAACTCCTACCCTTTAGCACCAAGGCAACCCTCCCCACGTTGAGTGGGAAACCAGCAAACATAGAAGGTTTAAATAAAATCTAGAGTCTCATAACACAGTACTCAAAATATATGGGCTTCAGTTGACGACCACTCAGGAAAACTACAGCCTGAATGAAAAAGGCAGTATTATCAGCACCGTGATGGAGGAGACGTTTGAACCAGCGGACATGAATTCTAAAGCAGCCATCACAAACATCCTTCAATGAGCAATTGCAAACATGTTTGAAACAAATGAAAAATAGTCTCAACAAAGAAAGAGAAGAGATTAAAATAAATTAAAAACATTTTTTAAAGCCTTTAAGTAGCAAATCCCAGTTTCTCCATCTGACCCCATCACCAGCTCCGAGCCAGAGGGGCATAGCTTGGCCCTTTTGCCCTGTGTTTCAGTTCAGATGCCCAGTAAAGCCCCTTCAGTTGGTTCAGTATGTACAAGTGGCATTGAGCAAAACCTGGGCCATGAAAAGTGGGACTTCTAGAGCACAGGAGGCAGCTTCAGAAGCCAAAACAGTGGTGGCAAGGACCATGGAGGACGTGGAGGCCCCAGGTAAAATGTGGGCAGGGAATGCATCTGAGGGCCTCTCCGAGACTGGGGGGGCCATGGGCAATGCTAGATGCGAACTTGATGGTGGGGAAGACAAGGTCCCCAACCTGCACCTGGAGAGGCTGACCCTCTGATACTACCACCAACCCATTTGCATGCTCCTGTCTGACTAACATCACCTGGCTGATGAGAGTCCAGGTGAGAGCTCCCGGCCCTTCCCCAGGGTCTGGAGCTCAGCCTTCTGGTTGAAAAGCTGGGTTTGTTCAAGTGATGGGTGTGAGCCCATAGGTCTTGCTTTAATTAAAGCTACACAAGAGATCCACTGCTACATTTCCTCAGGACTTTCCCACAAGCTTTTTTTTTTTCTGCTAGAAAGTCGTCCTTTGCTTTTTTTCTAGTAACTAAGCCTTAGGCTTCAAGCCTCCTCTGTCTTCACCACTCTTGATGTAAATGAGAACCCAATTCAGGCTGGCTTAGTCAGAAAAGAGATTTTTTTTTCAGCTCACCTAACTGAAATCCCCAGTGTCCAAGTGACAGTGTTACGAATTGGCCTTCCATCCCTTAGCACTGATTTTTCTTCACGCTCCCTATTGTAAGGTGACCATATTTTAACATTGGTAAAGCGGGACACCATTGACTGGGGGGGAGGGTGTTCTTGATTAAAAATTTGGTCTATCTCCCGCCGTTCCCTAGCTTGTCGTGCATTCTTTCCAAAAATCGGGACTTTTTTAAAACGCTGCGGGACGCGGGACAAATTGTTAAAAATTGGGACAGTCCCACCAAAAGTGGGACGTCTGGTCACCCTACCCTATTGTCATGTGTTGGCCCCTGCAGCTCCAGGCTCACATCCAATGAGAATAGCATCCTGGTGGAAAATGAGAGACACTCTTCTAATAGTCCTTAGTGAGCTTCAAAACTGACTCTTATTGGTTGTGCCCATCCCTGAGCCAATCATTGAGACCCTGAAAGGCCAGGCCTGGGTCATGTGCTCACCTTATGGGTAGGGGGTTGGTGCAGCTCCCTGTTTTGAGAATGGAAAACAGGGGCGTGGTTTCCATAAGGAGAGGAATCAGTGGGGTGGGCAAATCAATAGACACGCCCTACAGCAAGTTTGTCCAGCCTGCAGCCCACACCCACATGCGACCCAGCATGGTTTTGAATGCAGCCCCACACAAATTCATAAACTTAAAGCATTATGAGATTTTTTTGCGGCCTTTTCTTTTCCTTTTCTTTTTTAGCTATTCATCTGTCATTAGTGTTAGTGTATTTTATGTGGCCTAAGACAATTCTTTTGCCAGTGTGGCCCAGGGAAGCCAAAAGTTTGGACAGCCCTGCTCTAAGCCTCTCTGATTCCCGGGCTGAGCCAGTGAGCCTTTACCGTGTGCTCCAACACTTGTGCTTGTACCTCTGCTAGCACTTAACATCCCATCAGGCAACTGTTAATAAATATTTATCTCTCTCTCTCTCTCTCTCTCTCTCTCTCTCTCTCTCTCTCTCTCTCTCTCTCTCTCTCTCTCTCTCCCTCCAGGTAGCAAACTTTTAAAACACTAGGCAATGGACAAATAAAACAAAATGGAAAAAAATACAGCAAACATTTATTGACTATTGCTATATGCCAAGCCCTGTGCTGGACATTTTATAAAGCATGTTAATTCATTTTGAACTATGAGCTAGATACTATTATTATCCCCATTTTAGTGAGAAGCCTGAGGCTTGCAACGTTGTATACCAGCCAAAGAGCTTCCACTAAGAGAGTGAGGGTTCAAAATGGAGCCTTCTCAAAAGAATGAAGTTACATATAAGCAAAGTTATGATTTGTGACACTTTTGCAAAGCCTAAGATAGGAAATCTCCCCAGGGTCCATCCAGAGGGGACTGGTTGGGGACTGTGGCACATTTGCACAGTGGCGTAACGGTGTGAGATGGAATGAGGAAGGTCTGTATGTCACTGTGGAGTTACTGTCAGGACACATTGCTAACTGAGAAAATCCAGGTGCAGGCCGTGTGTATAATATGCTGCCTTTTATATAAGTAATAGGGGGAAATACGAATGTACATATTCATATTTGTTTATATATTTTAAAAGAAAACAAGAGAAGAGTAAGCCACAGGTTTACAAACCAGTGTACCTTGTTTCATAAGTTGGCTTTGTAACCATGTAAACATTTTACATAACTAAAAACCAGAATTAAACTAAAAAGAATAAAAGCCATCTCTTAACATTGAAAACAAAGACAAATGGTCTTGTATACAAAATTAATGGCATAACCTCACAGAGAATTGTTTTGAATGACTTTGAATCTCAGCAATTTGTGCAATTCAAGTGGGACAGAGACAAAAAGAACCACAAATAAAAACCTAAACTGCATTCAGTAGTCTTATTCTTGGTAATAAAAGTGGTATTGTTGTTTTAAAATGATTACATATACAAATACACGTATTTAACCATAAGTAATTACATTAATGTTATTGGGAACCAAGGTTTGCACTCTAAGGGATGGAGTACAAACACAAAATCTTGGAAATTAAATAAAAGCTTGTCATATTTAATGAGAATTGAAAACAGCAGTATAAAGTCATTGCTTTATTCGTAAGTAATTGCACTGATGTTGTTAGTGCATCCGCGGCCCCACACCAGGTCTCTGCCTCCCCTGGGCCTCCGCTGTGCCTGCCCAGGCTCTGCTCTGCACAGGACAGACTGGCGATGTCTGCCGGATGGATGGCGGTGACTCTCTGCAGGCCCAGATTCTGTTTGGAGGGTGTGCCCTGTGGTCCCCTGGTTGTCCTGATCAGATTACCCGAGTTCAGGCCCCAGCTGCTGCTTGTGTGTGCAGTCCACTGTGGTATGGGGGTGCAGGAAGCCCCTGGGGAGTGGCCTGCTGATTCAGTCTTGCTCCTGAAATAGGCCTCTGCTGCTTTCAGTTTTCCTTTGTGTATTTGTTCAAAACAGCTTCTCAACTCTTTCAGCTGACCTGGCCCCTCGTGTGCGTCCAGACACGTCCCATTTTAAGCCGCTTTCGGGGTCTGGAGACTGGCAACCATGGAATTGAGGGACTGGCTTAACTGGGGTCCTGCCTGTCCAGCCTCAGGTGATCTTAGCATCCCTCTTTCCCCTCTTCTTTCGAATTCTTTATTTGGGAATAATTTCAAATTCACAGAAGACTGCAAAAGTAATACGAGTACAAAGAACATCCACATAGCCCTTACTCTAACCTATTAACATTTTATCCTTTTTTTTTTTTTATCACTTTAATCTCATTCTCCCTCCCTGCACACACACACACACACACACACACAATTTATGGAGAACCATTTGAGGCAGGCATATTATATGACTTCTACTCCAGCATGTATTTATTTTCTAACAATAGGAATATTCTCTCATATAACCACACTACAGTTTTTAACTTTAGTAAATTGAAGAATGCCCCTGACAGCACCTTCCCCCATCTAGTACCAGCTTCAGCTCTGTCTCCTTAGCATAGTTTTACCAGGAGCATTTCCACGGACTTTCCTTGTCTTTCATAACATGGGACATTTTATGAAGTCATCTCTCCCCTCTTCCCCAGGATACTCCTTGTTTTGACTTTGAGTGGTTACTGTCTCCTGTTCCATGACTTTACATCATATTTTCAAGGTCTACCCCATTCTGGCAGGTAGCTGTAGTCCTTTCATCGTTGGTGCTGTAGTCCATTCATTGTTGGTGCTGTACATTGTGTGTATATTTGCATGTTGATGGACAGTTGGGTTTTTCCAGACTTTTCTTATCATGGACAGTGCTGCTAGGAACATCCCTGCACATGTCAGTTGGCACATGTGTGAGTTTCTTTAGAGTTTATCCAGAAGTGGTGTTGCTGGCTCATCGACCATGTGAATATTCGACTTTTCAAGATCAGTCCAAATTGTTTTCTAAACTGGGTGTGTGCACTTCTTCTCCATAGCAATGAGTAAGAGTTCCTGTGCACTCTTTCTTTTTTGGCCACTAATGTGTAAAGAGTGTGTGAATTATTGACTTGTGATGGTTTTAATTAGCATTTCTTAGATTCCTAATGGCATTGAGCATCTTTTCATGTTTTTTTTGAGCATATGTGTGCCATTTCCTGTGAAATAAAAGTAGTAGTAGTAGTAGTAGTAGTCGTCGTAGTAGTAGT
The DNA here is from genome assembly GCA_004027555.1 of Craseonycteris thonglongyai. Taxonomy (NCBI): domain Eukaryota; kingdom Metazoa; phylum Chordata; class Mammalia; order Chiroptera; family Craseonycteridae; genus Craseonycteris; species Craseonycteris thonglongyai. The sequence goes on from PVKE010002135.1 coordinate 22,513, forward strand.
AGTAGTAATACCACCTCTTGTTTACAACTGACTATGTGTGAGAAACTCTTTTAAACACATACATCATTTAATCATAAAACAGCTTAATAAGATGTAGGTACTATTATCATCCTCTTCATGTATTTCTTCATTTTCCTATTTTTTGTCTTTTTCTTCTTGACTCTTTTACACCTTCTGTTTTAGCTGGGCTTCTCTGACACCACCCCGGCCGGGGAAGGGGCGATAGAAGTCCAGGTACAAGTCCCCACTCTACCCCTGTTGACGCCCAAGGGGAACGCCCTGTGACTGCTGGCCCAGGTGATCTCAAGCAATAGGCAGCTGATGCCTCATTACTGGCCTGCTCGGATGAAAGCCCTGGGTCTGTCCCTACTTGGCCTGCTCTGGTCCCACCCAGCCGGGCTTCCTGCACATGGCCTTGTACAGGTGGAAGCGAGGCTCTCCGCTCAGTCCTGACGGGCAGGCGTGTGCGTGGAGTCACCGTTTTCCCTGTGGTGTTTGGCAGGAGCAGAGAGGTGATTGTCTAAACATCCTCAGTCATGTCAGGATGGGCTCGAGAAGGCAGGCTTTTGTGGGGTTGGGCTTGGGCTGTGCCCTTTGACTTTTTCAAGCTGCTGGCTTCCTCAGCTCCCAGTCTTGGATGGATGAGGCAAAAGGAAAATGCAGGGACTCACCTCTGTCATTCCTTGACTCCTGAGGTCCCTAGATGGTCTGCTTTCTCTCCATCATGAGTCTTCGTATGTTTTATATAAAATTTATTTTTTATTTTTTTTATAATGCTCAGGGCTTTTCATTGTGCTTAGTAGGAGAAAAAGGGAAAAGTATGTCCACTGCATCTTCCTAGAAACGGAAGCTTGCTGGCTTGTAAAAATTCTTTATGTATTCCGAATACTCATCCTTAGTCATGGAGCAATGTTACTCCTATTAAAAATACTGTTTCTCAATTTGTGACGTTTTATAAAATTTCTTTCTGGTGCTTTCGACATCTATTTTGTCAGATACTCTTGATTTTAACATAATTGCACTTATCAGTCTTTCTTTTTTTTGGGGGGGGGTGTTTAATGGTTTTTGTTTCTTGTTAAAAAATTATTCTTTATCCCAAGTCTAGGAAGATAATCTTCTATAGTTCCTTCTAAAATTTTTAATGTTGATGTTAATGTTTTAATTAAAACAAATATTTTAATTGGGCTTTTCATATCTAAGTTTTTAATCTACCTGCAATTGATTTGGATGTATGCTATTGGGTAGAGGGTCCAATTTGATGTTTTTAAACAGCTTTATTAAAATATAAATTGACATATAATATAAAGGCATATTTAAAGTGTACAAGTTGATAAGTTGTTTTTTTTAAAACAGCTTTTTTTAAATTGTTTTTGACAGAGAGAGAGAGAGAGATACAGAGACAGAGAGAGAACTGAACTGGGGGCACTCCCCAATTCAGCATACGGGTCCGCGTGGGCTGGGGTTGGGATTCAATCCCTGGTCCCCGGCACTGCAAAGTGAGCGCTTAACCCACTGAGCCATCCCGGCTTCCCCAAGTTGATAAGTTTTGATATATATATATATGTATACACCTGTGAAACCATCACCACAGTAAAGAAAATGAACATATTCATCACCCAAAAGTTCCCCCTGACCCTTGGCAACTTCCCCTTGCACCTCCCCACCTGCCCTCCATCCCTCCGTTACCACTGATTACTCTCCGTTACCATAAATTACAGTGGATTTCTGAGATTTTAACATAAATGTAGTAGCATAGTACGTACTATTTTTGTTCAGTTTGGTTTCTTTCATTTAGCATAATTACTTTGAAATTCTTCCATCTTGTGTGTATAATAGCATGTATCAATAGTTCATTAGTTTTTATTGGCATTCACTCTTGTCTTGCTCATTTGGGTCTCATATCATTGTCTTTCTTCATTTATCTCTTTGCTTTGGTGGAGCATATCTGTAGACATTTCATCAGGTTAATTAAACAGTGGCACCTTCCTGGAAAGCTCAATGACACATCTCAGATACCTGACTACTTAGTCATACCATTCCGTTTTGATAGATTGCCCTTTATACTTAGTAACTGTCATTATCTCAATGTTTCCTCTTTTTCTTTAAAGATTTATTTTATTGTTTTTGACAGAAAGGGAGAGAGACAGACAGAAAGAAGTGGGGAAGGGCCCAGAGCAGTCTCCATAGTTATACATCATCAGCTGTGACATGGTTGCATTCTACACTGGTGGATGTGGAGCCACAAGGGGTGGGAATGAAACCAGGTCCTCCTGCGTGGGAGTCCAGAACCTTTGCTGCTGAGACATTCCGGCTGTTACCAGTTGTGGCACAGTTCAGCACATGGGGTTTACACAGGCCAGGGCCAGGAATTGAAACCCAGATTGCAAGGCAAGCGCTCCGGCATCCCCTTAAAATGCTATTTTTTAAATAAATTTTTTAATTTTAGGATAGATTTGGGTTTATAGAAATAGATGCCATATCATTAACTAATGGGTTTGTAGAAAACATATGAAGATAGTATAAGAGAATTCCTGTATACCCCACAACCAGTTTCCACCGTTATTAACATCTTACATTAGTGTGCTACATTTGTTACAATTAATAAACCAGTATTAATACTTTATTAAAGTCCATACTTTATTCAGATTTTCTTAGTTGTTACCTAATGTCCTTTTTGTGGTCAAGGATACTATCTAGGGCACCACATTATCTTTGTCATGTCTCCTTGGGCTTCTCTTGGCTGTGGTAGTTTCTCAAACTTTCCTTGTTTTTGATGCCCTTGACAGTTTTATAGAGTACTGCTCAGGTATTTTGTAAAATGTCCCTCAACTTGGATTTGTTTGATGTTTTCTCATGGTTAGACTGGGGTTTTGGATTTTTAGGAGGGAGACCACAGAAGTGAATTATCATTCTTATCATGTCATTTCAAAGGTACATGGTATTGACGTGATTTCTCACTGTTGGTTGTTAATCTTGATCACCTGGTTGAGGCTGTGTGTGTCTAGGTTTCTCCACTATAGAATTACTCTTAGTCCCTCTTTTCATACAAAGAGCTCTCCCTTATTCTCCAATTGTAAAAATAACATCATTTATTCATTTACTTCAGTGTTTCTTAACTGAGGGATAATTTTGCCTCTTGGGATATTTGGAAAAAATAAACTAAATAAAGTAGCGTATCTTCCCTGTTTTGTGGGTACATTTTTCCTGTCTCTCTGAAGGTATTGAGATTTGTTTTGTAGTGTGTTTTATTGTTGTTTTGCTGATATTTGTCAAGTGTATCTTTTTTCAACTTTCTGCTTTTTACTATTTCTACATCCTTATGCATGGTTTTTTAATCATCCAATTGTCAATCTGTTTCTGTTAACTAATGAGTTTAGTCTATCTATATATGTAGTAATTACTGATATATTTGTTTCTCTGATCTTTTAAAAAGATTTATAATTATCTCTTTTTTTTGGATTTTATTTTCTGGTTCTCACCTTTTGATTATCTTATTTTGTTAATATTTTTTTGTTTCCTTGCTAACAGTCTATAATATAATATACACACTTTACTACTATTCTCATTTTTATTGAAGTAAACTTAATAAATAGTAAGATATACAAACCTTAAGTGTATGGCTTGATATTTTATTCTGAACACAATTTTAGACCATCAGTTATTTTTTCTTAACACTTTGAAGATATTCTACTACTTGCTGGCTTCCAATGTTTGTGTTGAAAAGTCTACTGTCATTCTAATGTTATTCCTTTAAAGGTGAGCAGCCTTTATTCCTTTGGATACTTTTGAGAACTTCTCTTTGTCTTTGATATTTCGTAGTCTCATTTGTATATATACCTTGTCTTACTCTGTTGCATTCTTGGTGATATCTTTGTGTATATGTTTCAGTTCATTAATTCTTTCTTCAGCTTTATCTAATCTGCTGTTTAACATATCTACTGAGATTTTCATTTCAACCATTACAGTTTTCATACATAAAAGCTCTTTTTCCCCTCAACTTCTAATTAACTTTCTCATAATCTCTTCTTGTTTTCTCATCTTTATGAATGTATCATTTTTTATGTAAATATTTAATATGTAATTTTGTAATTCTTTTCCTGAAAATTTCAGTATGGAAGATTGTTGTTTATTGTTTCTTCCGATTCTATTTACAGAGTCTTGCCTTATCATGTGTTAATCTCCTTTAGGGTGGCAGCTGTTTTTTTATGGCAATACACATGTAAATCTTTGATTATGAGCCCACTGCTTGATCATAATCTGTGAGACTCCTGAGTCTAAATTGGAAGAGTTCCCCCAGATTAGATGTGCTTTTCCATCAGCTGGATACATATGGTGAGGAGCCACTGCCCTGGAATCAGACAAGCTATTCTTGAGGATCCTGACTCAATGAAACTGGAAATTCCAGCCCAAACTTTCCTTTGCTTTTGACCCAAGGCACAGTGTCCTGACAGGAATGCTTCTGTTGTCCGTAGGACAGCTTGGCCTCTCCTGGCCTCCTCACGGGCCACATGTGTTTTTTGGTATGTAGTGGGTGTGGTCCTTGATGAAACATTTACTCTTTTGATCACAGTACTTCCTCTGAGAGCACTTCCAGAACGCCTTGATACCCCTAAGGCCAGAAGCAGTGATCGGAGATGAGATTTTTCACTCCAGCAGGAACCGACGTGTAATCTTAGGAGCTTAGAAAAATGTATCTCAATTGGTCAGAGATCTTTTCAATACAGCCTTTGGCTCTGAAAAATCAGGTCTGAGCCTCCAATATTTCAGAGTTGTGAGTCACTGTGTTCTCTATATAAGATTCTACGTCAGTAATTTTTTCAGAATTTAGTGCCAGGAAAAGCCTTGTCTTTCCAGAGGTATTGGCTGGCTTTCTCTGCCTTATGGCAAGAGCCTTGTAAAAGGTCTTATTTCCCTCTTTACCCAAGCTGCCAGGAAGCATTGGTCAAAACAGATGCCACATCATAACAGTTTTTTTAGTCCTTACGATTGGCTTCCTCCTCTTTCTCAAAGTCATAATTTCTAGTTGGTATGTATGAGGGCTGTCCAGGAAAAATCCAGCTATTGTTAATATAACAAGAATGGTTACGTGGCTGTATACTTTCTGGACAGACCTCGTATATAATAGATTTATAGCTTATTTATCTCTTTTATGGAAAGAGGCAAGTTATAAATAAATTAAGTTAAAATTTATAAACATTTTACACTTACGGTTCCTTCCCTGGTATTCTTACAATATCCAAAGGGGAGCTATAACCTGTAATATTTATGTGTATTTATCTGACTACAAGTTCTAAATCCTCATATACCAGGTGTGAGTGAGGCATTTCTTCCTCTTCTCCCCTCTCTTGTGGGCAGCTTTGTCCCGACTGTTCTGAACTGTGATTCCCCACTCGCTTCTCTGGCCTTCCATGTGGACCTTGGATAGAGTGAATTGTTTCACCCAGCTTATGAGTAGAACTCCACCTGGGCTACACTGAGACATTTCCCCAGAGGGTTCAGAGTGGACTAACATGCATTCTTTTCACAGCAGGTATTTTCATCCCCATATTAAAGACTGCAGGACTGAGGTATCCTTGACAAGCTCCTTCTGTGAGTTCTGACTCCTGCCTTGTCCCATGCGTTGTCGTAGTTACTGACTACTCCCTCTGAGCAAAGACTTGAAATGATGTGCTTAAGAACATGGGCTGTGAAGCTAGGTTGCTTGTTCATATCCCTTTGCCACTTGCCATGTACTTACTGTGTGACCTTCAGCAAAGTTACTTAACTGCTCTGTGCCTTAGTTTCCTCACCTGTAAAATGGGAAAAGTGATAGTATCTACATCCGAGAGTTGTTACAAGGGAAAAGAGATTAAATATGGGAAAAGTGCTTAGAATATATAGAAAGCACTATAAATGTTAACTATTATTATTATTACTTTTTTTAAAGATTTATTTTTATTGTTTTTTTGACAGAGAGAGACAGACAGAGACAGACAGAAGGACAAGGGCCCAGAGCACTCTCTATAGTTGATAGCATTAGTTTTTCATTTGGTTTCACTCCACAGGTGGGCATGGGGCTGCACAGGGCAGGAACTGGGCCAGGAGCCTCCCGCATGGTCCCCGGCAAGAACTGAACTGGGGGCACACCCCAGTTCAGCATATGGGTCCGCATGGGCCGGGGCCGGGATTTGATCCTTGGGCTCCGGGGCTGCAAAGTCAGCACTTAACCCACTGAGCCATCCCAGCTTCCCCTATTATTACTTTTTAAGTTCTTGTTACCATTATCATTATTGCTGTGGAGACTACATTAGACAGAGGAGTGACGGGTGGAACCTCCCAGTTGTCACATTGAGGTGATGTCCCCCTCTTGTACTGAACTGCCCCATGGGCATTTCTAGCTCTGACGCACTACTGTACTATTGCAACCAGCTGCTCTCAGACCCTGTGCCTCTCTCTTCCCCTCCTGCTCTGCTTGGCCAGCTTCACCCACCCTTGTGGTTCACATACCCTCATAATCTGATGGTTGCAAATTCCTTACCAGCTTATCTGCTGGGCATTGGTGCTCTACATCCAGCTCACTGACAACCTCTCCACCTTCCCTCCCCATCTCAGAGTGGCAGCTAGCATCCTTCCAGAGGGTTCGGGCCACTAAGTTAAATTTTTTCATTCATGCATCCATCTCCTCATTCATTTCTTCATGCCGATTGTGCCGTAGGCTCCTGCCTGCTCTGAGGTTCAGGATTGGTCCTGAGTCTGGGGCTGTGTCAGGCCACCCTTCACACCCTCAATTCAGGCCATGCACAGTTCTTCCTGTGAGCAGGAGACTTAGCCCACTTAACCCCAAACCCAGCTTCTCTGAATTACAGTGCACTGTGGCCTTGCCAGTCCTGTCTTGGGCTCTGCAGTGGGTACTTCTGATGTCTCCACAACACTGGATTCTGATGATGATGGTTGGATCCAGGGAGCCTGTGGCCCCTGGAACAGTCTCATGCCTGGGGACAGGGTGATGGCTGATCACTGTCCACATGGGAGTGCTGAATCTTGAGCAAGTCTCAGGTTAGAGCTGACAAGGACAGGAAGAGGTCAAGCCAGGACACTGGGCATGCCTCTGGTGACCGTAGTTTTGGGAGGACCCAGCTCTGACAATGGGCACACCATTATTGGTGTTGAAGGCTCAGTATCACCCCCTGCCATCTGATGCCATCCACACATAGCTCGGGTTTACTGGGACCCAGACACAAATGCGCATGTGCAGGTGATGAAAAAAGTGTTGTCTTCCTTGTGATGCAGCTTGATGGCAGCACGGTGGTCACCCATGGCCTGGCTCAGGTGGGAAACTGACAACAGGGGGAACACTGAATATTGGAGAAGGGGAAGGGGAACTCTAGGGAGGTGTTAGGACTGTGCCAGGGAGTGGCACTCTCTTATTTGGAGGATCAGTGGGAAGTACACCGTTGTGTTCGACGCCTGTGCCCTTGCCCAGCACCTCTGAGGCAGAGCTGGCTTCAACATACCCACCAAGATTCACCACTGCCCCCTCTGGAGTCACCACTGCGCTATCTGCTGGTGCTGTCAGAACAAGATGCCATAGGAAGTCTAGCCTCACAGTTCTGGAGGCTGGAAGGCCAAGATCAAGGTGCTGGCAGATTTGACGTCTGATGAGGACCCTCTCCTTGGGGTTCAGACGGCCACCTGGCTGTAGCCTTTCCTTCCCCCTCTTGAGGTTCAGGACTGGCTCCCAAGTCTGGGGCTGTGTCAGGCCATCCTCCACACCCTTGACTTAGGCCACTTACGGTTTTTCCTCTGCATATGCAGAAAGAGAGAGAGAGAAAAAATCTCTGGTGTCTTTTCCTCTTCTTAAAGTATTTTATTTATTCCTTGAGAGAAGGTGAGAGAGAGAGAGGAGCAGTCTCCGTAGTTGTACGTTAGTTGTGACATGGTTTCCATTCCACACAGTGGATGTGGGGCTGCACAGGGTGGGAGCCTAACCAGGGCCCTCCCTCAGGGGAGGCGAGAACCTGGGCCACTGAGCCACCTTGGTGGTCACTGGTTGTGCTGCATATGGGGTTGCACTGGCCAGGGCTTGGAGTCGAACCCCAGACCTTGTGACTGCAAGGCAAGAGCTCAACCACTGAGCTATCCCAGCATTCTTCTTCTTTTTATAAGGTCCTAGGTCTCTCAGATCAGGGCTCCACCCTTATGACAACCTCATTTAAACTCAGTTACCTCCTTTTTTAAAAAAAATATTTATTTGTATTGTTTGACAGAGAGAGAGAGAGAGACAGACAGAGACAGAGACAGAGAGAGACAGAGAGGGCCCAGAGCAGTCTTCATAGTTGTACATCATCAGCTTTTAACATAGTTTCATTCCACAGGTGGATGTGGGGCCGTGCAGGGCAGGAACCAAGCCGGAGGCCTCCCACATGGGAAGCACACTCTGGGCGGGAACCACACTGGTGGTCTCCCACATGGGAAGCACACCCCAGTTCAGCATATGGGTCTGCACAGGCCAGGGCCCGGATTCAATCCACAGATCCCGCAGCTGCAAAGTGAGCTCTCAACCCACTCAGACATCCCGGCTTCCCCCTGCGTTACCTCCTTAAAGGCCCTGTTACCAAGTACAGTCGCAGTGGGGTTAGGGCCTCAACATATGCATTCTGAAGGGACGCCTTTCCATCCATAACATCAACTACTTTCCCAACACGTCACTTTCCTGGCATGTGACCTGCTGCTGCCGAGCCAGCCCCCTCCCGCTTCCCTCGGTCTGAGGGCTGTATG
>PVKE010002135.1:31369-87381 GCA_004027555.1 Craseonycteris thonglongyai
AACAGCGGAGTTGGAAACAGACCAGGCTGACAGAACAAACCCTGGTGTTCCCACCCGAAGGAAAGAGGCGCTTGGATTGCACTTTCTTGAGTAGTGGCAGCACGTTCACCCTGGCGGCTCGTACCTAATAAAAGTGTGTTCTCGGATGTGTGGAAGAACTCGGGTTTAGATGGGCAGTCGTGGCCTGGCGTGGTCGTGGGCTTTGGCTTTAGCTGGTGGGGTTTGGTTTTCCCTGAAGAAGGCCCAGTCGAGTGCCAGGGTGCTCAACCCCCCAGCCTGGGAGGATGCTCCCTGTGTAGGTGGCTCTGCTTTGGAGGGACCTGGAATCTTTCTTTCTAGAACATTATCGTCACCCCAGAGGAAACCCTGCACTCACTGAGCAGTTGCTCTCTATTTTCTACCCACTCCCAAGCACTCATGTGCTCCTGTCTGTATAAAATGGCCTATTCAGGATATAAATTTACCTAGTCCATATAAACAGAATCAGACAATACGTAGACTTCTGTGTCTGACTCCTTTCGTCTTGCATGTCTTCAAGGCTCATCCATGTTGTAGCATGTCGGTGCTTCCTTTCTGTTTTCATGACCAAATAATCAGAATGTTTATTTTTAGTCAGAATGCCTTTCGGGGGACCATGGACTCCCCACATTACCCCAGTCACTCCCACCCTTTGTAGTCTTGCTGCACACTGATGTTACCTGCCTGCATTTTCTGTTCCCATCTTTGGTTTAGACAGAAGTGTTTGGGTCAGATTTTGCAGCTCCCTGAATGTGGTTCTGAGGGTTTAGCTTTTGTGTGCAGGTGGCAGTGGGTGACTGCCCCGTGCAAAAAGCCCCCTGCTCCGTGGGAAGCCGTGTCTGTGCTGGGTGACGCTGCCCAGGCCAAGGCTGACTCCTCAGGAAGGAGCCCCTGCAGGAGGGGTAGTCAGTTTGTAATTGATACCAGGAAGAGAAAACGCATCCTCCAGGGTGTGGACCAGCTTGAACTGTGTGATTGGCAGAGGCTGGAGACAAAGATAGAAGAAAGTCACCAGGGCAAAGGGACAGTCTTTGAGTTCTCAGGAAACGTCACTTTGTCTTTTAGAAATGTCTCCCTCCCTCTCTCTGTCTCTGCCTAAGCCAGCAAGCTCAGTGTGGTGGTAAAGGAGTGGGAAAGAAAAAGTTATTTTGAATAATTACATTTTCCAAAAGAGATTGAAGGTGGTGGTTTTTTAAAAGTCAAGTTCATGAAGTATAATTTACATACAGTAAAATTCACCCTGCAGTGGTGAGCACATAATGTGATGCATAGGTGATGTGATGTGGACTTGTATATCCGGAAACTATCTAATTGTTACCAATGTCACCCTAATAAATTTAACAATAAAATTAAAAAAAAAAAAATCACCCTGTAGGTATTCAGTTCTATGAACTTTTGATATACAGTTTTTTATTTCAGTAAAATATATATAACATAAACTACCATTTTAACACGTTTAAGTGAATGCCATATATACTTAAGTGGCATTAAGTATATTCATACTGGTACACAACTGTGAACACCATCCAACTGCATAACTTTTTCATCTTCTCCAACTGAAACTTTGTCCTCATTGAGCAATAATTTTGTATTTTCTCATTGCCCCCAGCTCCTGGTTACCTCTATTCTACTTTCTGCCTCTATGAATTTGCCTTCTAGATAACCACATACAATATTTGTCCTTTTGTGTGGCTTATTTCACTAAGCATAATGTTCTCAAGGTTCACCCTTTCTTTTTAAAGCCAAATAGTGTCTGTCTGCTGATGGACACTTAGGCTGTTGTGAATAATGCTGCTGTGAGCGTGGGTGGACAGGACCTGTTGGGTCCCTGCTTTCACTTTTTGGGGCATATACGTAGGAGTGGAATTGCTGAATCAGATAGTAATTCTAGTTGTAATTTTTTGAGGAACCACCACACTATTTCCAGAGAAACTAGATCCTTTACATTCCCACTAGCAGTGCATGAGGGTTCCAACTTCCCCACATTTTTTAAAGATTTATTTTTATTGTTTTTGACACACAGAGAGACAGAGAGAAGGGGGAGGGCCCAGAGCAGTCTCCATAGTTTTACATCATCAGTTTTTGACATGGTTTCATTCCACACAGGTGGGTGGGAGGCTGTGCAGGGCAGGAACTGGGCTGGCGTCCTCCTGCATGGGAAGCACCCCAGCAAGAACCCCAGTTCAGCATATGGGTCTGCACAGGCCCAGGCTGGGATTCTATCCTCAGACCCCAGGGCTGCAAAGCGAATGCTTATCCTGCTGAGCCATCCCAGCTTCCCCTCCACATTGTTGCTAACGCTTGTTATTTCCAATTTTTTGATAATGGCCATCCTAATGGATATCAAGTAGTATCTTATTGTAGTTAGTTCAATGAGTTTGACAAATGTCTGCCATCATATAACCATGAGATGTGATTGGGGGGAAGAAAACTGATGTCCATAGATGTACTTCTACAGCTCTCTCTTGGATGAGTAAGATTTTGTGGAAGGATGTGGGGAAACCATCCCGACTGAGTTGAGAACTACAGCTGGGCTGAGCTGTGGGGTGTGGATTGGCAGCTCAAGAGGCCACAGTTGTGAGAATCTGCATCCTTGGGACCTCACCGAGACAACTAGACATGGGTGCAAGGGAGGGAAACGAGGTTGGAGATGTGGCTCAGTGTGGTTCTGGATGACTGCCTTTGGCTGCACCCTTCCCCCACCATGTCCTGGTCTCCTGTTGGGTACGGTCATGTTCATGTCCTTTGCTCCTAGCTTCCCTGTCATCTCTGGTATGTGAAAGCCCTCCCCACTTCCCGTGTGACTGGTGTAGAATGATTTCCGGTGGGAAATACGATGGGGAGGCCTGTGGAGAGCTGGGCATATATGTGCCCCCTTCCCGCTCACTGATTGTGCATGCTTGCTGACCTGGCAGAAGTGCTCAGATGTCATTTCTTCCATCTGAAGCCTGGCAGGGTGAACGTCTTTTGTTCACTAACTGCCCTCATGGAGGCCCTGCCTGGGGCCACCTTAGTTCACGTCCACTAAGCGCCAACCTTGTGTGCCATTTTGACTAAGCAAGTGGTGGCCTGCTCTGCACATCCGAGTTTGAGGATAAGAAAATCAAATTGGTTCAAGAGTTTTCTACCAGATAGAAGATATTACATTTTAGAGCAAATGCTGAAAATGACTTGAGATGTAATGGGGGTGGAGATGAGCAAAGGAAGAGAATAAATATTGTGTTCTGCCTGGAATTGTTTCTAGAACCCGTGAGTGGGAAAGCAAAAGGAGGTTTGTCCCCTGGATTTAGAGATTCTGGGCCTTGGGTCAGGGATTACGCTCTGATCGGTGCAATCATTGAGGACGAGGACACAAACATGCAGCAGTTTCATGTCAGGCGACTAACAGGGCTTTTCCTGGGAAATCCATGGCGGACTGTTCTTGAGGCTGTGTTGTCCTGCCTGAATTCAATTCTGATTTAATATAAATTGAGAGGGCTGAGGGAACTGGATCACCACAAGCTCTGACAAATGACAGCTTATCCTCAGCTTTGTCCCCTCCTCTAGAGGAGTGACTGTAATGGCTAACCATGCTTAGTATATACCACCTTGTGTCATTGCACATAATTCTCACAGTTGCCCAATGAGTCATGCTTTCATGTCCTTATGTTACAGTGCCAGGGAATGGAAATAACTTACCCAGGGCTCACAGCTACAAATGCCCATTTGGTCTGAACCCCTGCCCATAAGGAGCCCCTTCTGCACAGAACTGATGGGGCAGGAATATTCAATTATCTCACCTAGTGTATGACCCAAATACAGTAGAATATTATACAGTCTTAAAAGTAGGAAATTCTGACATGCATTACGTGGATGGCCATGGGTAAGTCAGACAAAGACAAACACTGTTTAATCTCATGTATATGGAATCTTAAAAATCCAAATTTATAAAAACGGGGAGTAAAATGGCTGTTACCATGGGCTGGGGAATGGGGAGGTTGCAGGAGGCATTGTTTAAGGGTACAACCTTGTAACAAGCAGGTGAGTAAGTCCCTGGCAATCTAATGCTCAATGGAGTGGTTAGTCAACAACACTGTATTGTAATATAAACTTCAAAGTTGTTAAGAGACCAGATCTTAAGTGTTCTCATTCTAAAAAGAAAATGATAATTACGTGACATGATAGGGGTGTTTGCTAACACTACAGTGGTAATCATATTGCAGTATATAAATGTTTCTGATCAACACGTTGTACATCTTAAACTTACAAAATGTTATATATTGATTATATCATGACTTAAAAAAGGTTGATGACCTAGAGTAGAGGTGATTGTATTTTTGTTATTATTTTTTGTTTTAAAGATTTATTTTATTGTTTGAGAGAAGCAAATGGAGAGAGAGAGAGAGAGAGGGAGAGAGAGAAGTGGGGAGAGCCCAGGTAATCTCCATGGCTGCGCATCATTAGTTGCAACAGTTTCATTCCACACAGGTGGATGTGGGGCTGCACAGAGTGGGAGCCAAACTGGGGGCCTCCCACATGGGGAGCGAGAACTTTGCCGCCATCCCAGCAGTTACCAGTTGCACCGCAGTTCAGCATATGGGTTTGCACAGGCCTGGGCTGGTACTTGATCAGCAGATCTCACAGTTGCAAGGCAAGTGCTCAACCTGCTGAGCTACCCTGGCATCCCCGAGCCGAGGTGATTTTAAACACAGCTCAGTCTTTCTGGTTTTTGGTGGGTCTTGGCACCCTGTTCCAAGTTTGGCTGGAACTGGAGTATGTTATGAGAGAGCTGGAGGAAATGCTGACCAGCTCTGTTCGGCCCATAGTTTGTCAGCCCCACCATTCCTCCCAGGAGGGACACTCCCCCGCAGGCAGGTGCCAGGACTCTCCAGAGTCATTCCCACGACAAGATCATATTGGAAACCTTCCAGCACCTCTGGGTGCCTGGATACCCTGAGGGAGAGCCCCACTGCACCCCAAGTTTCTCTAAAAGCTTCCAGAAAGTAACACTGAGCCTGGTGTCACAGCTGCCTTCAGGGAGGGACTGGACAGATAATCTCCACCTGGGACTGGGGACCACATGTGAATTGGGACTCAGCTACGGCCAACCCTGGAGTGTCTGGATTCCAAGAGCTTCGCTTGTAGAATCACCTGTGATACAATATGAGGCACTCACTGGGGAAGGGCACTTATGTGTAGGTTGATTCTGGAACTTGTCATCCCTGGGCTGGCTGACGTAAAAAGGATCAAACTAAAAAAAAACTGGATGTGTCATGTCCATTTCAAATCCTGTGCCATTGGTGTGGCTGATGGTGAACAGAGCCTGTGGGTAAGTGGTGGTGGTGACCTTACCACATTCCATCTGGTCCAGGTTCTCTGCTCAGAGTAGGAGATGCCATCCTTTAAAAAAAATTTTTTTCATTGTTTTTGACAGACAGAGAGACAGAGAAAGACAGAGAGAAGAGGGAGGGCCCAGAGCAATGTCCACAGTTGTACACCAACAGTTTTCGATATAGTTTCACTTCACAGGTGGGTGCGGGGCTGCGCAGGGCAGGAACCAGGCCGAGGGCCTCCCACATGGGAGGCACGGCCCGGTGAGCTGGGGGACTCCTACATGAGAGCCAAACTGGGGATGGAAGCCAAACTAAGGGCCTCCCACATGGGAAATTCACCCTGGTGAGAACCGAACTGGGAGCACACCCCAGTTCAGCGTACGGGGTCGCACAGCCTGGGGCCAGGATTCAATCCTCAGACCAGGGCTGCAAAGCAAGCACTCAACCTGCTGAGCCATCCCAGCACCCCCTGAAATGCCATCCTGATGACACCCTCCTTCAAGGCAAGATACATTAGATTTCTGTGCTTCTTCCTTACCTTCTCAAGCATGTCTTGTAACAGGTCCTGCTCACCTTTGAGCTGTTTTACACCAGGGGCCTCTTTGCCTAGATGTTTGAAGCACATGTGGGGTTTCCTTGCCTCCCATCTCTCTGTGGTCTTCATCTCCGTGGCCTGAAGTTATCTCCACTTTGACAAAACCATCTGTGTCCCCCTGAAATAGCTTCTTTGAATTTGCCAATGATTCCTTTTTTTAAGCTTTCAAGTTTCCTTGTCTTGTTTTGCCTCTTCATTATTTATTCTGCCTTCCCCTAACTAATGACCATGTTTTGTCAACGTTTTACTTTCCCAACTTGGTAATTACACAGTGGACCTTTTTGACTTCTCATCATGGCTCACCCTCGGGTACTTTCTGTACATGATCTTGTTTGTGACACGAGCGGGGCCCTTCCAAATCTCTGACCTTTCTGCTCATGCAGGCGAGGGACCTGGCCACTTGTATACATCACCTAAGTAGGACTGTCCTAATTTTGCAAGTTTCTGAATCTCGTTGAACATTCCCACATCTTCAGAATGTTCACGGTTCTCCACATCTTCTCTAGAGCGTTGTTAAGATTTGTGGTTGAAATTTTCCACAGCAAAATTTGTTACCACATTTATGACCTAGATTTGCATAGACGAGGGCTGTCCTGAAAGTATCCAGCCATGTTCCCGTTCTCATTACATTGACAGTGGCTGGATGTTTTTTCCAGACAGCCTTCATATATTGGACATGTGCATCAGTTTAACTGTTATTCTGTATCCATAATGTGATCAGGTCATTTCAAACATTTGAAACCTTAGGCATCATGATTTAAAGGCAGAAGTTTCTGCCATTTTTCCAAGGTCCAGAAATATGTAATTTATATTCATGTATGTTAGGATTATTTTTTTATGCAAAATCCCTCCCTACCATCAGTGCTGCCCAGTGCAGTGGGCACTTGGGAACTGAAATTCTACTGACCAACTCAGGCTGCTGGCAGGTTTTCTTTCTTTTCTTTTCTTTTCTTTTCTTTTCTTTTCTTTCTTTCTTTCTTTCTTTTTCTTTCTTTCTTTCTTTCTTTCTTTCTTTCTTTCTTCTTTCTCTCTCTCTCCCTCCCTCCCTCCCTCCTTCCTTCCTTCCTTCCGTCTTAGATTTATATTTTATTGTTTTTGACAGAGACAGAGAGAGACAGAGAGAAGGAGGAGGGCCCAGAGCAGTTTCCATAGTTGTACGTCATCAGTTTTCTACATGGTTTTATTCCACAGGTGGGTGCTGGGCTGTGCAGGGCACGAACCAGCCTGGGGGGGGGGGGCTCCCACATGGGAGACATGCCCCCTCGGGCCAGTGGCAAAACCAGGGGGCCAGAACCAAACTGGGGGCCTCCAGAATGGGGCTGCAAAGCAAGCACTTAACTCGCTGAGCCATCCCAGCTTTCCAGTTTTCTTTTTAATGTCAAGTTTTATGTTCACCCTTAGCTTACTTGTCCTGACACTTCTTTACAAGCAAAATTACACCAATGTCACATTATTGGAATGAAGTGGGAAGTAAACGCATAAATTGACTGATACCCAATTGTTGGAATTTTAGGAATACATTTTTATGTGGTTCAGTCATGTTTTAGAAGGTCAGATCACCAGCACTATATGGTAATTCCTCATCACCTGGCAAAATCTTCTTCATTCATTTCTTCAACCCACTTTTATTGAATGGCCACTGTGCTCATTTTCCTAAGCACTGGGTGTCTACAGGGCCAGAGTCTGACATCTAAACACATCTCCTCTGTGTTGGACTTTTAACAAATATGTTCTCTGATCCATCTGAAAGAAATAAACTGTTGTTTCTGGCCCCATTATACTTACAGTTTGGGGAGCCAGGCACATACGTGATCATAATGTCACGTGGTCATTGTTAATAGTCTCCTGCACAAGGTATATGGGGGAGGGGTCAAGTAGCTTTTTTTGGGTAAGTGAGGAAAGGCTTAATGGACAGGGGGACCCCATCCTGTTCTCTCAACACACTGCTCTTCATTTTGGTTGGCTATTTTGCTTTGCTTTATTTTCAATAGAGTTGTCCTTAGAATCATCCCCCAACAAAAAGAAGGAAAACAAGCGCCTTTTGAATATCTTGTGCCTGGCAGAGAGTCAGTTCCCAGTTCAATGTGTTCTGTAATAGAAGGAAGCGAACGGGCCCTGCTGACTATTCCTTCTCCTTACATGCATGTACTAACTCCAGGAGAAAAGCTTCCTTCAAAGGCAAGCCTTATTGCACAGTGCTCCTGACCACTTTGTGAGGTAAAGATGGAACCTACAAACAAATCAACATGAATCTAATGTTGGAAGAATAGACCAAAACCAAAACAAAATAAAAAAACCAAACCATCCAGGAAGGACCTGCATGCACAGGGACAGAAGCTAAGCTTTCCTGAATGTGCCTGTGGTTTTAGATTTTGGAAACATGGAAATATTTAAACATGTAAAGAGTTCAGTGATTTTTGAAAACTGTACCTTGTACTTTTTATTTTTGCTGGAAAATGTGTTGTCCCACTTCCAAGTTGCCGGGGAAGGTGTGAGCAGAGAGAATCCACAAGTTTCATGTCTTGAGAGTTTATTCCTGTGAGGTCTCTTGTTCCTTGGAGCTAAATTCCACTTACCTCTCCCCGGGGATGCTGTCCAGCGCCAAGGTTCCTGCCCTCTGGAGATTCTTTTTTTTCTTTTCTTTTTATTCCTGTTTCATGTGGCATCTAATGCCTTCTCTAATAAATTCCTATATAATCATCTCCCCAGTACTTTGTTTTGAAGGAGGATTATGTGAAATTACATGCAAATGCTTAACTCTATTAAGGTTCCCAAATAGCTCAAAATTGATTTTTTGCAAGCCTTAATTAACATTGAACCAAAGCGGTTATCAGTGATTTGTTTGTTTATTGACCCTATTCACATTTTTTTTTATTGTGGTAGAAATATACATAACAAAATTTACCTTTTTAACCATTTTTAAGTGTACAGGTCACCTCTACCCATTTCTAGAACTTTTCCATCTTCCCCAACTGAAACTCTGTACCCACTAAGCGATAACCCCCTCATTCTCTCCTCCCCTAGCTCCTGTCTGTCTTTCTGTCTCTATGAATTTAACTACTCTAAGTAGCGCATATAAGTGAACTCAGGCAATATTTGTTCTTTTGTGTCTGGCCTATTTCATAAACACATTAGCATAATATCTTCAAGGTTATCCATATTGTAACATGTATCAGAATTTCATTTCTTTTTATGGCTGAAGAGCATTCCATTGTATGTGCTATACATCAGCAGGCTCCAGCCTTTTTGGCACCAGGGACCAGTTTTGTGGAAGACAATTTTTCTATGGATGTGGGGGGGGGGGGGGGGGTGTGCATGCACAGTTCACAATAGGGTTCACATGCCTATGAGAATCTAATGCCACCGCTGATCTGACTGGAGGGGGAGATCAGGTGGGAATCCAAGTGATGGGGAGCGACTGTACATACAGATGAAGTTTTTCACTGGCTCACCCACTGCTCACCTCCTGCTATGTGGCCCAGTTCCTAACAGGCCATGGACCAATATGGGTCTGTGGCTCAGGGACTGGGAACCCCTGCTATAGATTGTTTGTGCCCCCCCCCATTCATATGTTGAAATCCTAGCCCCCAAGGTGATGGTATTAGGAGGTGGGGACTTTGGGAGGTGATTAGGTGATAAGAGCAGAGCCCTCAGGACTAAAACAAGCCTGTGAGAGTTCACTCACCCTTTCTGCCATGTGAGAACACAAGGAGAAGGCTGCCCTCTGCAACCTGGAAGAGTTTTCACCAGAACCTGAACTTGCTAGCACCCTGATATTGTTGGAACTCCAGGCCCTAGAACTCTGAGCAATACATTCCTCCTGCTTATAAGCCACCCAGTCTAAGGCATTTGTAATATCGACCAGAGTGGACTAAGACAATAATATGTATATTCCACATTTTGTTTATCCGTTCATCTGCTGATGAACACTTGTATTGGTTCCACCCTTTGGTTGTTGTGAATAATGCTGCTATGTGCATGGGTGTATAGTATCTGCTTTGAGTCACTGCTTTTAGTTCCTTTGGGTAAATATAGATATCTAAGAGTGGAATTTCTGGGTCATGGTTATTCTACATTTGACCACTAAACATTTTCCACAGTGGCTGCACCATTTTTACATCTCACCAGTAGGTTGACCAGATGTCCTGTTTTAAATGGGACAGAAAAAAATGGTACTGTCCCATTTCCAATGGTACGTATGGTGAGCCTAGTCTCACTGGGCTCAATGTAAGGTGTCAGCAAGCTGACCGTATGTACTCTTTGAAACAGGACAATACCATTGTTTTCTGTCCTGTTTAAAACAGTCTGTCTGGTCAGCCTACATCAACTATGCACAAGGATTCCAGTTTCTCTACATCCACACTAACACTTATTATTTTCCTTCTTCATCTTCTTTTTTTTATTTATTTTTTATCATAGCTATACTAATGGGTATGAAGTGGTTTTGATTTGCATTTCACTAATGGCTAATGATGTTAAGTGTCTTTTCATGTGCTCACTGGTCATTTGTACATCTTTTAGGATGAAATGCCTGTTTAAGTCCTTTGCATATTTTTAATTTTGTTGTTGTTGTTGAGTTATAGTTCTTTACACATTCTGGATAGTCATCTCTTATTAAATACATGATTCTCAAATATTTTCCCCCATTCTGAAAGTTGTCTTTTCACTCTGTTGATAGTGTCCATTGATGCACAAAAGTTTTTAATTTTGATGGAATCTAGTTTATCTATTTTTTTCATTTGTTATCTATGCTTTTATGTCATATCCAAGAAACCATTGCCAAATCCAATGTCACGAAAACTTTTTCTTATGTTTTCTTCTAGTTTTAGTTTTAATTCTTAAGTTTATAATTTTAACTCTTAAGTTTAGGTCTTTGATTCATATTGAGTTAGTATTTGTGTCTGGTCACATTTATTGTTAGCATTAAGAATGTGGTTATTCCTGACATCTTATACAAAGATGTGTTTACACAGTCAAACCTGCTTAAAACTGTGAAAAGCAGATTTTTTGCATAAGGTATCTGTGACAATTAGACTAATTACCTGGAGGCTTCAACTCTGACATTCTCTTTGGGGTTTGGACTGTTGAACACAGAATAATTGAGACCCTACTGCTGACTGCATGTGAGACGATACAAAGACATGTCATTCAAAGCAGGAGACTGAAAAATACCTATGAGGTCATTTCTTATTGTTTTTAAAGGAGAATACTCATGAACTTAGTGCTTTTAAAGATTTATTTTTATTGTCTTTTGACAGAGAGACAGACAGACAGACATAGAGAGACAGAGAGAAGGGGGGAGGGCCCAGAGCAGTCTCCACAGTTGACAGCATTAGTTTTCCATATAGTTTCACTCCACAGGTGGGCGCGGGCTGCGCAGGGCAGGAACTGGGCCGGGAGCCTCCCGCATAGGCCCCGACAAGAACTGAACTGGGGGCACACCCCAGCTCAGCATATGGGTCCACCTGGGCCAGGGCTGGGATTCGATCCTCGGGCTGCCAGGCTGCAAAGTGAGCTCTTAACCCGCTGAGCCATCCCAGCTTCCCTATTGGCGCTTTTAAATGGCTATAGTGATGTGGCAGAGATCTTGGGCTGGGATGTGGGGGGCACCAGAGTCCACCTGGCTGAGAATTCCCTCAACCTCTTGGGGAAAGAGTAGCAAGGACTCTGGAATGGCTGGTGGACCCAGGAGGACAGCAGGATTAGGGCCTGGGCAGAGGCTGGCTCTTGATCTACCCTGTACATGGGAGACATAGTTTAGTTTAGTTTGGTTTGGAGAACAATCTTATGTATGATCCCCCACCCCCCAGCTTTAACAGTTACCATCCATTTACTGATCTGGTTTCATCTATGTCCTCCATCTTTATTTTTTTAGGGTATTTTAAGGCCAGTCCCAGACACCTTATATTTCGCTTGTAAGCACTTCCTTGTGCATTTTTCAAGGCTGAGGGCTTTCCCCTACACTGCATAACTGCAATGTCATTATCACACCTAAGATTAATATAAATCCTGAACATCTTATAATTTCAGTCCACATCTAGATTTCTTCACTTGTCCCAAGCTATAACATCTCAGCAGGGTATCACCCAGACTCTCTGATGGCTTCCTGGGAACGGCTCCCATGTCCTCTTGGCTGAGGAGCCAGACTTCTTTCTGTAGCATAATAGAGAGCTGAAGGCACCTGAGGTGTGGCCTCCCCCTGCCGCTGCGGGCCATGAGGTGAGCTGGCTCCTCCAGTGGAAGGTGAGTGGGGCTGCCTATAGTGGGGCCACAGGATTGGGGTGAGAACCTGTGTTCAGGTCCTGGCTTTTGTCCCCAATACCGGTGAGAACTTGGACAGGTGGCTTTGCCTCTCTGAACCTCCATTTCTTTAGCTATGAAATGGGAAGAATAAGAGTCCCTGCTTCACAGTAAACAGCACACATAAAAGGTGCAGATTTGCTGTGGTCATCACTGGTGTCATCACTATAATCATTATAGGGGTGGTCATTGTCATCCTGGTGAAGATTGCAGGTCACTGAGACTAGAGCCCTGGGCCCACCCCTGGGAAAGCCAGAGTTACAGAGAAAGCCCGTGTTTTGGAGCGTGGTCCTTCGTGGAACACCTTTGATGTCTTCATTCCCGGTAAGGCACCCAAGTCCAGAAATTCTGGCAGAGTCTGTGTCCAGCTTGCCTTTCAGGACCCTGGGGTCTCTGTGCCTTTGTTCACTGGGGGAGGCCTTTGACAATGTCTTCTGTGAGTCAAGGGGACAAAGAGAAGCACAGGTACCTTCAGAGGCCACATCAACTTCTCTTGTAGTGACTCCTCTTTAAACCTGAGTATATCTGGCTTCAAAAATGAAACAACTGCCCCTGGGAATTTTTTCCAAATATTAATTGAAAACATCAATCTAACTCCTCCAGACACTCTCTCCATGGACACAGGAAGGGCGGGGGTTGGCAAGGGAAAGTTTTGCTGCCCAGACAGGGCTGACCCGAGGGGAGCCCACCCAGATGTTCCCGGATGCTGGAAGGAAAGAGCAGTTTCCAGGTAGAAGGGACCAGATCTAGGAAGATGGCAGCTCATGGTGAATAAATAACTAGCAAGTAGGTTGTATAAGAAAGAAGTGCTATTGTTCTGAGGCTGGAGGTTGCTTCTGCAGCACTCAGACACCCGCCCAGGGGAACAGTTGTCCCAGTTGCCTGGGATAATCCTGGTTTATTTCCATTGTGTCCCAAATCCTCCCTGAAATCTCCTGACCCCCCAGGCATCTTGGCTACCCATGGGTTCTTCTGCAAACCCTGATGTCTCCCCATCTCACACATAATTCTCCAGAAAGAGCTTTCATCTTTAATGCCCAGGGGCAGACAGTGGGGCCTGCCAGTATCCAATCCTACCAGAGGAGCCCAGGCCCCGCTGCTTCCCCACCCACCCTTCTCACAGCTGAGGCCTCCTCTCCCCATCCCACCTGGCTGTGTGCCGGCCGGGCCTTGTCCATGCCCTGGGACATCCCAGCCCACACTAGGGGCCTCAGTGGCTGCTGCTCTGATAACTGGCCCCTGCCTTCTTGTGTCTGGTTCCCTCTGAGCCTCAGTTTCCTCCTCTGTGAAATGGAAAGGACCATCCCTAGCTCAGAGGGCTGTCATGAGCATCAAGGTGGCGTGCTGCCCCCACTCGAAGCGACATCCCAAGTGCTGCCACCCTGTAGAATGCAAGGGTTTGCTGAACCTCAAAGTATTTTTCACCTTGTTTTATGTTCCCTTGGGAAGAGAGGGAAGGAAGGAGGGACACGTCAACAGTTGTAAACATCTGTGTTTTCATTTGAAGAGGCTTCAGGCTGTTTTGTGTTTCTGAGAGGAGCCTTCAGATGTGTCCTTCAAGGTCTTTGCTGCCGGATTAGGCAACAAGCACAGCGATTAACCCCCACCCCACCCCCGCCTTTGGGCCAAACTGCCTAAGAGACCCAGTGGCGCCTAATATGGAGGCATGAAAGGCACTCCTTTGGGGACAATTCTGCTCACTCTGTCTGCTTTTCATTGAAACAAGCCATTTGTTTGTAGTGAAGATGCACTGCTGGCCACATGCGTGATACAGTGTGCTGTGTGAGGATGGGCACCGCGGTAGATTCTGCTCACAACGGGTCTGGCCTGAGCTGCCAGCTACCTGCCTCTGCCATTGTCACATGGGTGGATGCCTTCCCCTAAACCCCAGTCACTGCTCCTGCTAGAGCACTGTGACCCTTAAGATGACTTCATGGTTTGGTTGTTCTCTGAATGTTTGGGTTGCCTGGAAAACAAGTTCTTCCAGTAAATGAACTGAAAGTGTTTAAAAGTAATGTCAACAGCCTCAGTCCCTCAGCCTTTTATGGCGCTTTGCTGGTAGAAGATGCATCTCAGCCATTATTGCGTCGGGAACCCAGACACTAGTCCTGGGAGGCAGGAGGCACGGATACCCTGTTAACCCCACTGTAGGGAGGGCCCAAGTGAGGCTCAGAGCAGTGGGGGGACATAGGTCGGAGGTTAGGAAGCTAGAAGTAGGAGGGATGCTGACTTTTTAACACCCTGGGTTCAAATCCTGGCTCTGCCATTTGGCATTTGGGGAACTCAGAGAAATCATTTAAGTCATTTGGGCCCTAGTTTCCTAAATTGTCTGACAGAGAAGTTTATAATGCCTGCACTGGAGGGAGGATTAGATGAAGTTGCACACACGAAGTCCCTAGAATGGTGGCTACACAAGCACTTAGGCCCTTTATTTTCTCTCTGAGTGAGCAGCAAAGAGGCAGGTGTGCCAGCAGCGCTCTCCAAGTTGCTGGCAGGTTTACTGTCACATGTAGACCCCTAGTGGTGCAGCCATGTGAGTGGGAGATGGGTGTGGCAGGCAGATACCTCAGATTGTCCCCAGGATTTCAGCCTTCTGGGTACGGCTCTGTATTCTCTTCCCTTGAGTGTGGACAGAACCTGTCCATATGATGGGACATTACTCCCGGGATTATGTCACATTAGGTGGAAAAGAATTTGAAGGTGTAATTGAGGTTAATAAATCAGCTGACTTTGAGTTCCTCAAAAGGGAGATTATCTGGGTGGGCCCGGCCTCATCACATGAGCCCTTTCAATCTGGGTGTAGGAGTCAGAGACAGGGTAAAAGGGGCCTTCGGAGGGGGCCATGTGGCCAGGAACTGAGGATGGCTTCTAGGAACTAAGAGTGGCCCCCAGCCCACAGCAAGTGAGAAAATGGCCTCTTCCTCCAACTACAAGAAATGGAATTCTGCCCCAGCCTGTGAGCTCCAAACAGACTCCTAAGCTGCAGAAAGGAGCTCAGCCTCACCAGCACCACGAGTCCAGCCTCAGCGGGGCACCCACACTTCTGCCCCCAGAAACAGTTCAGCTTTCAGCTGCCAAGTGTGTGGTCATTTGTTTGCAGCAACAGAAATAGCACGGCCACCGCAGGACTGTATTCGCTATCCATTGCTGCAAACAAATGACCACAAAACTTACTGGCTGAGACAATAAACATGCATTACCCTGTAGTTTCTGAGAGTTAGGAACGCAGGTGCGGCTTCCCTGGGGGCCTCTACCTCCTGTTCTCTGTCTGGACACCCTGCACTCAGATGTCCTTGTACCTCGTTCCTTCCCTTCATTTGGGTTTCTGCTCAAGGGCATCTTCTCCAGGAGACCTTCCCTGACACGCTAGTACTCATCACTCTCTGTCTCCCTCAGAGCTGCTTAGCATTTTTTGTGGCACACATCGGTTTAAATTGCGTCTCCCCAAAAGATTTGCTGGAGTCCTGCTGCTCCATGTGAATGTGACTTTTTTTGAAAATAAGATCTTTGCAGACATAACCAAGTTAATATGAGGTCATGGGGGATTAGTGTGGGTTCTAGTCTAATGACTGGTGTCCATAGAAGATGAGGGAAATTTAGACACACAGGGAGAACACTGTGTGACAATGGATGCAAAGATAGAATTGATGTGCCTACAAGCCAAGGACTGCTGGCAACCACCAGAAGCCAGGAGAGAGACAGAGAACCATCTTTCTCCAGAACAAGCGTGTCCAACCCGCAGCTCGCAGGCCGCATGCAGCCTAGGACATCTTTGCATGTGGCCCAACACAAATTCGTAAACTTTCTAAAAACATTATGAGATGTCTTTGCCTTTTTATAAAATAGCTCATCAGCTGTCGTTAGTGTTAGTATATTTTATGTGTGGCCCAAGACAATTCTTCTTCCAGTGTGGCCCAGGGAGCCAAAAGATTGGACACTGCTGTGATTAGAAACTTAAGAGAGGGCACGGACTTGTTAACACCTCAATTTTGGGCTTCTGGCCTCCAGAACTGTGAGAGAATAAATTTCTGTTATTTTAGCCACCGAGTGTGTGGGTATTTATTATAGCAACTACAGGATACTAATACAGCACTTACCACCATCTTCTCTCCCTCTCCATCTGCCTACCTACCTCCCAACTAGGTTATGGCTTATACTCTATGCTCCCCACTGGCATATACGTTTCTTGAGAGTAGTTGCTTTTCTTTGGTTCCCAGTAGAATCCTCCATACTAAATCAGTGCTTGGAACAGGACTTAATAAAAATGTGCTGAGTGAACTGATGAATATTTATTGAATAAAAAAGTGTCCACAATATAAATCCTCTATATGCCACATTTTCCTATAACTAGAAAGGTTAAGAAAGAAATATGACAAGTTCCACTGATCTGTTTCAATATGATTTTTTTTTTTTATGTCTCACAGGGGAAGATACTGAAACTTTAGAAAAAAATATCTTCAATAAAACCTCAGACATGAAATCCAATAAAATAATTATTCAGTTATGAATAAGATAAAGGAACAGAATTATTTAAAATTAAATTTTTATGTCACCTATAATACTAGATAAATATTATATTATCATAAAATAACATATATTATCATATAATATAAAAAATATATTATCGTAAAGTATTTGTGAACTAAATACAATTGATTGACTGCCTGGTTTGGGAGCAGGTCATACTTTCACTGAAAACAAGAAAAAAAGAAGCAGGCAGGGTAACCCTTAAAGTTAGGGAAGAAATTGATACAAAATTCTGACTTTTGAGGGGCTCCTTTGAAAAATCCGATGAAAGCTGAGGACTTGGACAAAAGTGCCCATTCATGGGAAATCTCGCATGCAAGTTCAAGGTTTTGAGGATTTGCTGAAGCTGGAGGTTAAGAACCCTTGTTCTGAAGAATTTGTCAAAGCAAGTCCATGTTCCTGCCAAGGACTGACCCCAGTCCTCTGGCCGGGGGGGTGAGATGGGGGTGGTGTCTGTACATCAAAGCTGAGCACCATTTCTTTAGGTTGCAGTGAAATAAAAATGGATAAATCTTATTAAGGAGAAAAAAAGTGAAAGCAAAGTAAGTAACTGTGATTGTTTGGAATTTTTCTTTCGAAGCTCTCAAGGTACTCTTTTTTTTAAAGCAACTATAAACAAAACCTAATAAGGATACTAGATAAATAGAAGAGTTGTGAGGGGCTCCTCAGCCAGGTTTTGGGGGTGCAGGGATTAGTCAGCCTGCGGTGTTCACTGTTCAGAGGTGAGTGTCAGAAGAAGAAACAGGAGAACCAGTAGGTGCTTTGGGATTAGACTCGAAATCCCAGCTCTCCCATTGACAAGCTTTATGACCTTGGGCAAGTTACTTAACCAGCCTGAGCCTCAGTTTTTGCATCTGTGTAAGATGAGAATAACACTTACCTTTAAGGGTTATTGTGGGAACTAGGAATTATGCATTATAAGCATGTGACACAGATGTGCTCTGTGAATGGTAGCTATCACTGATGCTGCCATTGTTAATATTGTTAGTTGACAATACCTTACATTTTATAACATATCCATATCTGGCCTTGTATCAGAAATATTTGGGAAGCATTTAGGAAAGATTCCATGGGGATGCTGGGATAGCTCAGTGGTTGAGTGCTTGCCTTGCAATCATGAGGTCTGGGGTTCAGTTCCCGGCCCCAGTCCATATGGTGAACTGCGGTACAGTGGTAACTACCAGGATGGCTTGGCAGCGAAGGTTCTCACCTCCCATGTGGGAGGCCCCATATTCGGTTCCTGCCTCATATAGCCCAGGGCCCACCCTGCTTCTCTTGCTCTCTCTCATGATGGACTTTGAGGGGAAACTCCTGAGGCTTCCCAGGTGTCTGCTGCAGACCTCAGACTGGCTTCCACTCACAGGGCTTTTGGACAGAGAAGCTGCTCAATGGGGTCCCAGAGGGACAGCATCCTGAGGGAAAAGCCACTGTATTCTGTGAGAGTCCAGACAACTCAGGCAGCGGGTACCCAGGAACACCAGGACATTTCCAGCCAAGTGGGAAGCTGGTGTCCCATGAGCTAGAGTTTCCCCACCATGGCCTCATCCCTGATCCACATTATGGCCTTCATCCCCCTCCCTGCTTGCATCTCTGTGTTCTTTACCACCCTCTGGCACATTGATGAGCTGAAATGTAGACCTCCCTGTCGTCCCGCCCGCAGCCTCTGCTGCTCCACATGCAGGGTTTGCCCTGGCTTCCAGACGGAAGCCTGGCTCTGGGTCTGGGTGGGAAGCTGGGAATCTTCACTGTCTGGGGGGTGCTGCCCAGCTCTGTGGTTTGAGACGATTCTTCCAGGCAGTGTCTCAAGTGAGAAGACAGTAATCAGACAGTAATCAATAGGCTGAGTTTCAGGGGTCTGTAATCATAGGAGCCCAGGCCTGCTGGCCTGGCCTGTAGCCAGTGGCTCCTGGCTAAGGAAGGACATGGGGCTGGGAGGGTGAGGCTGGGGGAGACCAGAACTTGGTAGTAGCTCACCCAGAAGAGGAAGGCACAAAGCCGGATTGTCAGCTGGAAACGAGCCACAGTCCCAGGAGGGGCTTGAGGAAGGACGGAGCCAGCAATTGATCACCCAGGACTTTCCATGACTGTATGAGTTTGGTCTGACAGCTGCTGCTTTTGTCAGACAGATGTGTGCACATTGAACTTCCAGTCTCTGAGTATGGAATGTGAAGGGTAAATAAAGCTTTCAAGGGGACTGATCAGTGGCCTGGAGTGACCACTTGCACTGTTAGGTAAATTGGGGGGAAACATTTATAAATGAATAAACTATATTATGATGATTGCCATAAGAAAGGCCACGGAGAGGAGATGCCTAAGCAAAAGAAAAGAAAACCATGTTGACATTGGGCCTCTGCACAGTTGGCTAGCTGGTGAGATGCATCTGTGGCCCATCTCTACTCCTGGGACTAGAAGGTTCTATTCATTCTAGGACTCTTAGGAATGTCCATTCCATCTCCTCCTAGACCAAGTCTGCTTATCACCAGCTGCCACCAGCTTGGTCGGGAGATGGGCAGCATCACTGCTCTACCAACAGGCAGAGGCTCTCTGAAGAGGGCAGCTAATGACAGATGCTCCAGCTCTGTCCCAGGTGTTGACAGACACGGGACCAGTCACAGCTGCCTGCCTTGTGCTCAGCTAGCCCAAGAGTGCTTGGCTGGGGCCTTTCTGCAGGGTCCTGGGTGCAGATGGTCCCATCCACTGCTCTTTATCTAAGACCTACTCCTGGAATTGATATACCTTCAGAATTTGGGTTTTAGTCTCCAGCATATGTTTTTAAAATGTGTGGAATTTGTAGAATGTGGTAGGACTTATAAAAACAATGTCTCGGAGGCAGGCTCCACACAGGGATAATGGCAGCTGTCTCTCTAGCCTTTGCCCTAAAGCCACACAACTCAGTCTTTCCCTGTATGTTCCTGGCGCCTCTGAGTCCCTGTCCCTCTGCTGGAGAGCAGGTCTTTTGGTGTCATCCTAAGAAGTCCTGGCCTAACCAGAGATCCTGAGATGTCCTGCTGTTTATTTTTTGGTAAAAGGTTTAGAGTTTTATGCTTTACACTTCAGTTTTGATCCATTTGAGTCAATTTTTGTTAAAAGTAAGATTTGCTAATATTTTGCTGATGATTTCATGTCTAAATTCATGAGAAATATTGGGCTAAAGTGTTTTTTTTTATAACATCTTTGGCTTGTTGTTAGGATAATACTAGCTTCATAATGTAAGTTGGAAATTGTTCCCCTCTCTTCTGTTTTCTAAAACAGATAGTATAAAATTGGCATTAATTATTTAAATTATTAGTAACACTGTAGAATATTGTTTAAATATTTAAATACTGTCCAGAAAAAAAAACACAGTATCTCAGAGTAAGGATCTGAATACTGCCCAGGCACAGTAGGTTGGGACCAGGGAGGGACAGAGATGAACAGAGGCATCCTACTCATGGACAGTGTTCCAGAGGTAACGAGGGCCATTCTGATCATGTGTAGAGAGTTTATCCACTTCTGGGCATGTTCCCCAAATAACTGAAAGGAATAGTTCATCACAGTACTATTCACAATAGCCAGAAGGCGACAAATCCACACATCCATCAACAGATAAATAGATCCACAAAAGGTAGTATGTACATGCAACGAGGTATTATTCAGCCTTTCAAAAGGAAGGAAATCCTGACACATGCTACAATGTGGAAGAAACATGTGGACATTATGCTGCATGAATTCAGTCACAAAAGAACAAATATTGTTTTATTCCACTTATGAGGCACTAGTGTAGTCAAATTCATTGACAGAAAATAGAACGGAGGTTTCCAGGGGCTGGAGGGAGGGATGTTACTTTAATGCATCAGTGCCCAACCTTTGCCTTCCCTGGACCACAGTGGAAGAATTGCCTTGGGCCACACATAAAATACACTAACACTAACAATAGCTGATGAGCTAACAACAACAACAAAAAGTCACAAAAATAATCTCATAATGGGGATGCCAGGATAGCTCAGCAGTTGAGCACTTGCCTCGCAATCATGAGGTCCAGGATTCAATTCCCAGCCCTGGCCTGTGCAACCCCATACACTGAACTTCAGCACAACTGGTAACTGCTGAGATGACTTGGCGCTGAAGGTTCTCGCCTCCCATGTGGGAGGCCCTCAGTTCGGTTGCCACCTCGCTTGGCCCACATCCACCTGCATGGAATGAAACCATCTCACAACTAATAATGTACAACTTTGGAGTCAGCTCTGGGCCCTCCCCCTTCTCTCGTGCGCACTCTCTTGCTCTCTCTCTCTCCCTCTCCCTCTCTCACCTTCTTCTCTCAAACAATAAAATAAATATTTTAAAAGATCTCATAAAGTCTAAAGAATTTGTGTTGGGCCTCATTCAAAGCCCCTGGGCTGCAGGTGGGATAAGCCTGGTTTCATGGGTACAGAGTTTCAGTTTTGCAAGACAAAAAAAACTGGTTGGTGGTGACTGTTACACAACCATGTGAATATACTTAATATAATTAACTGTACACTTAAAAATGGTCAAAATGGTCAATTTTATGTTATGCATATTTTAAAGCAATAAAAGTTATTTTTAATTCTTTTTTAATGTTGGAGACTTACAAACCAAATGTTGGGTTCTGTTTACACCCACACTATTCAAGGGAACTGTAACCTCCACGACCTCTGCAGGGCCCTTTTATGAACTGGCTCCAGGGCAAGGGGACAATGACTTGTCTGGGCTGCAGGGGCGTCCGTGAGATCTGAGGGACTGGGAATGCCCGCCTAGCCCCAAGGTCAGCCTTTCCTCCTTGCCCAGCACAGCTGGTCACACGCTGGTGCGCGTGTGTGCGCATGCGCAGGCCGTCAGCCTCGCTCAGAGGGTTGGGGGAGGGAGGCGTGGGGGCATGAGGCGGGGTTGTAGGCATGATTTCGGAGGCAGGGCTGGAGGACTTCAAAGCTAGGGCCAAGCACTGCAAGCTCTCTCGCAGTTCGGTCCGTAATATCCCTGCACTTATGTAGGCGGGAGAAGGATGAACTGAAATGACCAGGAAGCCTTCATTAAGTAAATGGGAGCCGTGGTTGTCATTGATACTCTAACATTCACTGTGATCTGCCTGTGCCGTTTCCCCTCACTCAGCTCTGTCCACGTCCTCCCCAAACACACAACAGTCCCTGAATCCCCCTACCTCTCTCAGCCACAGCAACTGCTCCCGAAGCGAGGGGCGCTAAATACCATCAGCCCGCTTTGGAGTTCGTGGAGGAGAAAGTCTGTGGGTGCTGGTGTCCTCAGCCCCCCTCGCTTCCTCCTGCTGAGCCCCCTTTTCTTTTTTTATCTTTTCACATTTATAGAGAGAAATTATCTTTTTGTCTTCAGTGCATATTTATTTCTATTTTACTTTTGACAGATAGAGAGAGAGACAGAGACAGAGACAGTTAGAGAACCGAACTGTGGGAACTCAGCAGTTCAGCATGTGGGTCCGCCTGGGCCGGAGCCGGGATTCGATCCTCGGTCCTCATGGCCTCAAAGCGAGCGCTCAACCCGCTGAGCCGTCCCGGCTTTCCCCGATTTTTTTTTTTTTTTATATTTTTATTTATTTTATTTTTATTTTTGACAGAGAGAGAGATAGATACAGAGACAGAGACAGAGAGAGAACTGAACTGAGGGAGCTCCCAGTTCAGCATATGGTTCTGCACGGTCCTGGGCTGGGATTCGATCCTCGGTCCCCGGCGCTGCAAAGTGAGCGCTTAACCCACTGAGCCATCCCGGCTTCCCCCTGAGCCCCCTTTTCATGCACGGAGAGCGTGGGCCTCAGACTCCCAGACTCCAGCAAGCTGCAGTGTCTGCTTATAATTTAATAACTTCCTTTCCTTGAATTTATTTTTAGGGTTTCTTTCTATTTTTGGCATGTGGAACTGGTTTTCTATTTACTGTAGTGTATAACGTTTACTTTTAAAATAACTGAGTAAAAAAAGTTGAATTGATGTAAAGAGAAATATTAAATCAGTAATAGGAGGAGAAGGAGTCGGAAAGGAGGTGTTCAGTGGGTGGGGTTTGCAAACGTCGGTGGGAGGTTTGAGAAACGTCCCTCCAGGGTTTCTGTGTGTCCTCCTAACACCAGCTCAACTGGCACCTCTTCTCTGGAGTTTTCCCTGATGTCTAACCCTCCCCCCTCCCCCCCCCAAAAAAAAACCCCCCCAAAAAAACAAAACAACCGCAGCACAAACAGCAGCCTTTTCACTGAAGGGACATGGCATCTTTGTAAGTCTGAAGAACGCACTTCCCGAGACAGAGAGCTGGGCGGGGCCACCCCTGGGTCTCCAGCCCCCAGCTCAGAGTGGACCCATGGCAGATGTCAGGGAGTGTTTGTCACTTAGAGGCTGCAGGCTGATAGGGGTGGAAGGGTCTCCCTCCAGGGGCAGGGACCTGCAAGACCCTTGCATTTCTATAGGGTGAGGTCAGCGTACCCAGACCTCTCTCTCTCTCTCCCAAAGGCCCCATTGGTCCAGGCAGCAGAAGCCCATTTGTGACCCTGAAAACACCAGTTCAGGAAAGGAGCTAGTCACCCTCTGTGAAAGTGAGAGGGCTGCAACTAAACTAAAGGACCCCACACAGACCCTAATCAGATTAATTTAGTCCAGGTGTCTCAATTCACCTTGTTCTGAGCTTCTGCAAGTTAACCTTATTCTAGTAAAGCAGTGTATGCTATACATAATGCACTTTTATTTATTTATTTATTTTTTGCATGTATTGTTTTATTTGTTTTTCAAAATAACCCCCTAATGGAGGGACTATTATCTCCATTTTACAGCTGGGAAAACTGACGCTCCAGCCTGTCCCACAGTCACACTGTAGGACACACACACTGTCATCCCTGGATTCTCGTGCTCATTCTGCTCTCCCACCTGGTCGGTCACCACCTGCTAACCCTGAGACATGGCTATCCCCCGCCTGGCCCTTCCTGGTGGCTCAGAGCTGCTCTGACAGCCTCTCTCTGCTGGTAGAAATGTTATGGGTCCCACACAGACACATATTCAGCTCCAGATGGCCTATGACTGTGACTCTGCCTTTTTCCAGTGTGGCTAAGGGACAGCAGGTACAAAGCCACACACCGCCAGCTGCAAGGACCAGGAAACAGCCATGTGCTTGGCCCATGGACTGGAGAGACCTGAAGAAAGGGGTTTCCGATACCTGGGGTGGGAAATGAGGGTGCTGCGTTACGGTGAGCACTCCAGCACCAGGGGAGCACCACTCCTGGGGCTGGGGCGCCCAGGCCTGTCTGGGTCCCGCAGTTGTGTTAGAAAGCTCTGGGACCCTCCAGCGTGGGAAACCTCAGAACAATCACACAAAGAAAGGTCAGCTCTGTCTTTTGTGACCGCTATAGAAAAAAGGAAAAAGATAAAACTTAGCTTTTAAAAGGCAAGCTACTATGACAGTGACAACAATGGCCAACGACTGGTGCTGCCACCACTGAGGGCCAGAACACTGCTCTCCGCACTGCAGGTACATCAGCTCTTCTAGTCCTCACCACAGCCCACGGGTCCTGTTACTGTTCCCATTGTAAATGTGGACATGAAGGCAAAGGGGAGGAGGAGATGGAGAGGTATTTAGAAGGGAGGCAAGTGGGCCTTAGGGACCGTCAGTGATGGTGGGTACTTGGGAGGCCGAGGTAAGATGCCTCTGGAGTTCACTGAGATGGGATCCAGGACAGAGGCGGGGAGGAGTGGCTTGGTGTGGACGCATACGAGGCTTTCGCGGTGGTTTTCTGGGTTTTGTTTTCTGAAGTGTGCATGTCCACGAAGGTCTGGAGCAGATCAGGAAGATGGACCAGAAATGGACTGAATGGTCTCCAGGGTCCCTGGGTAATATCACACAGAGGTACAAATACTGCCTGATCCCATTGAAGTGAGGAATCTAAAATATCAAGCTCGCAGAAGCAGAGAGTGGAATGGCAGTTGCTGGGGCTGAATGGAGGGAAAGGGGGAGGTGATGGTCAATGGTGCAAAGTTTCAGTTACTGGGATGAGCAACCTGTGCGGATCGACTGTAAAGCACGCTGCCTGTAGCTAACAATGCTGTATTGTGTGCTCAACATTTTGCTAAGAGAGTAACTCTGACATGAAGTGTTATCATACACACAAATAATAATAAATAAAGAGGTGGGAGGAAACTTTTGGAGGTTACACATACTCATCTCAAAACCAAGTTGTATGTTAAATATGCATATAGCTTTTGGTATGTCCATTATACCTCAATAAAGTGGTTTTAAAAACACATTTAATATGCCATCTCCCTGCTTTCAGCACTCCAAATCACTCATAGGAGTCACTGTCTTCTAACACTGTGTAGCCTAGTCCCATCCCGCCAGAACAAGCTTGTCCAACCCGCAGCCTGCGGGATGCTTGTAGCCCAACACAGCTTTGAACGTAGCCCAACATAAATTCATGAACTTTCTTAAAACATTATGAGATTTTCTTGCAAAAATAATTTTTTTAGCTCATCAGCTATCGTTAGTGTTAATGTATTTTATGTGTGGCCCAGGGAAGCCAAAAGCCTTGCGCTAGAATGTGAATTTCATGAGGGCAGGGATTTGTATAGTTCTGTTCACTGCTGTATCCCCAGCACAAAGTGTCTCAGAATGTGCTAGAATATGCTAGTGGAGCCCAGAAAGCACACCCAGGCAAGGCAAGGCCTTTTCCTCCTTCCTGCTCTTCCCGGCCAGGCTCAGCACTGATGCACAGCAGGCCTGCTCTGGGGGCAATGTCAGGGCGGTTATCTGCGACTGTGAAAAATGCTCTAAAATCCATGCCTGGGTTCCTGACCTCCTGAGAGAGAAAACAGATGCACCCTTTTAACACTTTTTTGCTGTGGGAAGAGCCCAGCTTCTGGGGTTTTAGGGAGCTGGGTCAGGCGGAAGACTTTCTGGCCTTCATACCCACAGGGTTAATGAGAGATTGGTGTCAGGGACCTGAATCTCGGAAGTCCCAGGGTTAGTGGCAGGATCTCTGAACCTGGCCGGGAAGCCCATCACCTGTCAGGGTCCTGATTAACAACTGGAATTTTGGCCCTTGTTTCCTGATGAATTCAATGTATACATTGTGCAAGGTCATGAAGGTGGAAGTGCTGGGCTTTTGTTGTTTTTTGTTTTTGCCCCTAGGAGATCAGGAGCACTTCATAAGACCTGTGTTCCCCACCTAGTTGGGCTTTGGATGTGTTTTTTCAGACTAATTAACTTTGGGGGGGGGGGGCTTTACTCAAATCCACTTTTTCACTCATGTAATGCACTAAATATGTGGCCCATGTTGTTACATACAGTGGCATTTTGGAAGGATATTGAGCTTTGTTTTTTTAACTCTTTTTTTTTAAGATTTACTTTATTGTTTTTGACAGAGACAGAGACAGAGAGAAGGGGGAGGGCCTAGGGCAGTCTCCACAGTTGCACATCATCAGTTTTCGACATGGTTCTGTTCCACATGAGTGGGTGGGGGCCACGCAGGGTGGGAATTGGGCTTGGGGCCTCCCGCATGGGAGGCATGCCCCCTTGAGCCAGAGGCGGAACGTGGGGGGTGAGAACCGAAGTGGGGGCCTACCGCCTGGGAAGCACACCCCAGTTCAGCATATGGGTTCACATGGGCTGGGGTCAGGACTCAATCCTCATTCCCTGGGGCTGCAAAGTGAGAGCTCAACCTGCTGAGCCATTTCAGCTTCCCCTAGAGCTGAAGACTTCTGTTCAAGTACAGCCCATGGCTATGTGACCTTAGGCAACTCACTTAACCTCTCTGAGGTATGCTTCCTCATCTACAAAACCCTGTTGCATGGACTTGTAAGGCCTTGGTCAAGCAAGGGATTCAAAGCCCAAACCCAGCTTCCTGGCCAGGTTTGTTTGGCTGGCACAGTGTTTCAAAGCAGTTGAATGAACAATTTTAAAATATAGGAGATGTCCCTGAAAAATTTCTCTCTCCTTATTATCTAACAAGTGGGAAGCTCTAGCAGCATGGGCCAGCATTTCTGCATTCCCACAGTCAGGGCTGAGTGACAGCTTGTACACGCACCCCAGGGAGGACAGTGTCTTATAAATAGTGATGTGCTGTAACCATGCGCTGTACACCACAGAGAAGATACTGCCTGTGTCTAATGGGTACACGAATGTGGAAGCAACTCAAATCGCCATGCACAGAAGAATGGATAAACAGAATGTCCTTTTTACATACAATGGAATATTATTCAATGCTAAAAAGAAGGAAATTCTGACACAAGCTACAACACAGATGAACCTATGCTGTGTGAAATAAGCCAGACACAAAAAGACTAATGGTGTGTGATTCCACTTATACTCGTATGAGGTCCCCAGAGTAGACAAATGCACAGAGATAGAAGGTAGGATAGTGGTTCTCGAGGGCTGGGGGATGGGGAATAGGAAGTCTTTTAATGAGTACAGAGTTTCAGTTTGGGACCAAAAACAGTTCTAGAAATGGATGATGGTGATGGTTGCACAACAGAGAATGCACTTAATGCCACAGAACTGTACACTTGGTGAAGATGGTATGTTACGGGTATATTACCACAATAAAAACAATGGGGTATGTGAATGTGATTTGCTAAGTGTTGTGGGATGAGGGGCGCCCAATTTGCCTGTACCCTGGCCCACACCAGTCTTTAGAAACTTCTTGTAATGAGAACAGTGTTCTTTCCCTGTGGCTGGTTTCCCCAAATGGGGAGGCCCCCTGGTATTTATGCCACGTGGCCTGGTCAGGCCAAAAGGCCTGTACCTGCACAGTGTCCTTAGCCACAAAGCAAGGCCCAGATGTTTGAGATCTTCCTTGTTTATAAACAAAACGTCTGCTCCCATCCAGACCCCCAGTGTTTACAGGACAGAATGGGCCAGAGGGCAGCCCTGCACACTTGGAAAGTATCCCTGGGCAAGCCACTCAAGGGCTCTCACCCGCTCCCTTTTAGTTGTGGGGTCTTAGCTTGTGTTTAACTTCTCTTGCCTCAGTTTCTTCATTTGGAAAACAAACTGACAATGACCACCGGGGAGTGACTGTTTGCAAAGTACTCAGTGCAGTGCCTACCAGTAGCAAGCACTCCGGATGTGTTTATTAGCGTTATTCTAACCCCTTTTTTTCCTCCCCTTTTCCCCTTGTTGCTTCTGCTGCCTCCTTTTCAGACACAGTAATGATTTTACTCAACCTCACAACCTCAGCTTGGGAAAAGAAAGCCAAATCCAGGGACATCTTGGGCTTTCTGAGAAAATAAACTGATCTCCACACATCTAATTAAAAGCAGAGTTTTCCCAAACACTAAAAAAGCAGAATCTTTGCTTCTCCAGTGACAGCAGACAGAAATCTTTCTTTTGCTCGCATGTTCCCCGGCCTAATGTAAAAACTCCTTTCGTGGCTAAAAGGTGTGTGGCTCTCAAAACAGCTGGATGCCCCAGAGCAAAACAGCTCATGAGGGCTGCTAAAGTTCAATTACACTCAAAAAAATTTTTCCCTTTATTTAGCTGTGCAGTGTGGCATGAAATGGCACCTAACCGTCCACTTACGAGGCCCTTTGAACATTTCCCCTCTGCAGCACTCAGGGAAGGTGCGTGGGGCCAGCCTCTGCTGGTTCTGCTTTGCTAATTATTCCAAATAAATAGCAAAGGCTGCCTTCCTGTTCCTTCCTTCCTTTTTCTGCAGTCATAAATGTTCACTAATTTTCACACCAATTTCCATTTTGGCTCTAGTTCTGAAGAGAGATCTGTGGGGACATCTGTTCATGAAAAAACCTGGGAAATTTGATTTGGGCACTGTTCTTTTTCTACAGCATTTAATTGTTGAAAGGATCTTACTTGCAATTTGTAGTTAAATTTGTTACATCCTGGAAGATTTTGAGTTCTTTGTTTTTGTTGTTTTAGTAATGCAGAGTCAAAATTAGGTTAAAAAATGTTCCAACTTTGTACTTGGCCTGGTTTTGTATTTTCATCAGCTGTTAGGGGTGGAGAATGTTGAAATAGCACAACAATAGTAATTTAGGGATCTCAGCGCTCAGTGGGGGTGATTTATAGTAACCTGAGGCTCCTAATATTATATTTTGTTAAAAATGTTTCTCCTTATTGTGCTTGATTTAATACAGATTCTTCTCTTTTGTTCTTTATTTCTTTAAATGACTGAAATAAGTTAAATGCATACAGGTTCATTTTAAACCCAAATGCAAAGATAAAAGGAATCAATATGAAAAGTTCCCTGTAAGTTATATCAGTGGCAGAAGAACGTTGAATTTTCATTACTGACTGGGGTACATGCCTCAGCTGCTTTTGTTTAAAAGCTGTGTTGGGGATTGGGCCTCATTTCTGGGGAAAAACCTCTGACTTACCCTCTTGGAGACTCAATGCCATCTGTGAAATGGTGGTAATAAAACAGAGTAAAATTCTGTAGAAATGTTTACCATGCATGACACAGAGCAAGTGTTGAATATAAGGCAGCTTTTGTCATAATTCCTTCCTCCCTTCCTTCCAAAATATTGAATAAGCCCCTACTATGTGGCAGGAGCTATGCTAGGTGCCAAGAATACAGGGCTGAGCAAACTCACCAATTCAAAACCAGATTTGCAGGGTGGTGTCTGATTGCTCCCATGAGCCTTGAGTGGCAGACCTTTAAGTACGACAATTTGCCCACATTGTCTTCTATCGTTTTCCTAAGTCCTCCCTTGAATGTGTGTAGAATTCACTGTGTGTGTCCTCTAATTTGCACCCCTGCTATTTTTGGATAGGAAAAAACAAACCCCAAGGAATGTCCCTGGTATTTACCCATAGTACTTGCCAGAGCTGCTTCATGCCCTCTGCCTCATTTCATCTTCTCACAGATTCCCTACGAGGTAGAATCTCTTATCTTCCTTGTGTTAGAGATGAGGAAACTGAGGCCTGGACAGGTGAGGAAAATTCCCCAAGGTAGCAGAGCTTGCAGGAACTTCTGGATGAGGCCCCTACATATAAACTGTTGCATGTTGGCTACCCTGGTCTCTCTGAAGTAGAGAAATTGTTTAAAATACCTAAAAGCATTCAAACAGTCATGCAAGCTATTGAAGATTGGTTCTGTATTATCAGAGAGCAGTGCCCATTTAAGCCACTGAAGAGCCCTTCCCTGGTGGGATCACCTTGTGGCTAGACAGGCCCAGGGCCTGCTCCAAGCCCAGTTTGGGAAGGCAGCAGGCACAAGGGAGTGGTAGGACACTTTTGTCCCTCTACCCAGCCCCTCTTCTCAGTCTATGGGCCATGGCCCGGCTTGGCTGCTGCTGCCCCTTGTGGTGGAAACAGGTATTACAGCCAGCGGAGGTGACCAGGAGATGGCCTGGCCTGACTCAACAGTGACCCCCAGCCTGGGCACAGGCACTGCAGCTCTCTGGAGAGTCCTTTTGGCTGTAGGGTCAGGTAAAGTGACCCATGCAGTTCCCATCTCCTCACAATCACACGGAAGGCACCTGCTCCTACCGTCAAAATAGTGAAGTGGCTTGTTTCTGCTTGCCAGCCTCCATGAGACAATGGCTCTCTTAAAGGTGAAGCCGTCCAGACTTTCCCATGGGAATTGCTCCTCTTTATTTCCTTAAGTTAAAAACAATGCAACTATGAACTGAGATGCCCCACCCACAGGTTTCCAAAACTTGAATATCATAGAAGGGGGAAGGAAGGTGATCAGGGGAGATCTTGGGTGTCTGTCTGCCCTTCCACATGTCAGTAAGGTGTGGCACTCACTCTTTCCCCTCGTAGGTCCTAACGACATATGGTTGATAAACTTGGTAAGACCTTTTGTAAAATGTGAAAGGAGAAGAAATGTCCACCCCCCCACCCAACCCATGGGAGCAGATACAAAGCAAGAAAAAGAAAGAAGAATGTTCTAGGGGTATGCCCAATTTCACTGAAACATAATGCAGCTAGGTAGTGGTTAGCTGTTTGTCAGACTAAATGGCAAAGCGTTTTTGGGAGCTTGGCTTTCTGAACAACTTGAGTCTTTAAGGGAGGACAGTGGTCACATCCAATGAATGTCCTTTACTGTGTCACCCTCTCACAGAGCCTCTTCTGATAGCTCAAATTATGTTTCCTAGTTGGGATTAACAGGTTATTAGGATTAATTTTTTCCTACTTGATAGTAGAACTTCCCCCCTGGGTTTTGGGTGTGTTGGCTCAGACCCCATGCCCATCGTGGCTGATGGTCATGGGCCCACAGCCTGGCACTGCTCTCTCCCTGAGGGCTGGAGCCAGCTCTCCCCTACTGGGAGGGCCCTGCTGTGCTCATCTTCTCAAAGGATTTTTATCTGCTTGGTTATTTTTCCCTTGGGGTAAAGAATTGTGGGCTCTGCAAAACCTCCTTGGACTGAGGAAGGTGCTTCTGTGTTAGGTCTACTTATGCTGTTTATTTTATTAAGTCTGGGGATTCTCTACACGGTGAGAGTCCCTGGGTTGATGGCAGTTCCAGAGACTGTTGAAAGTGATTAGACCAAAGCAGAAATAAACACACCGTGAACGTAATAACTTGGCTTTCCCTGACAGATTCCAAGTTAAATGCTTTTAAAAATGTTTCTGTAATTATAAAGTAAGGCCTACTAATGGTAGAAAACAGAAAATATAAAGAAGAAAATGAAAACCACCCAACATACCACCATAAAGAGATAACAGTTTAGTATTAACATTATGTTGAATTTTCTTCTTTTTGCCTCAAAATTCTTGATGTGTATATAACAGATTGAAATAACACTCTATATTAGTTGTGTGGCCTTTTCCATCATTTCTATATCAGGCACATTTCTCCATGGTATGCAATTATTTTGAAAACAAATTCATTTAAAGGTTTTAAAAAATTATTTATTATGGAATATTTTAAATATTTTACAGAAGTAGAGAGAATAGTATAAACTCCAGGTACTAATCACCTGACTTTCAAAAATTATTAAATCATAACTAATCTTATGATCTAGATTCCCACTTATTAACCACCTGGATTATGAGTATGGAAGCAAATTATAGACATCACAATTTTTTTTTGGTAAATATTTTAGTACAAATATTTAAAAGTCAAAGACATTTTTTGAAAACATTATCAAATACCTTTATGACATCTGAACATTTTTAAAGTTAACAAATACTTAATGTCAATTAAGTATCTATTTGGTGTTCAAGTTTCCCCATTGTTTTAAGATTTTTTAATAGTTTGGATCAGAAACCAAACAAGGTTCACATATTGTGATTAGTTGATATGTCTGTTAAGTCTTTTTTAGTCTATAGATTCTGCCTTCTTCTCTTTCATTTTTCCTTGCAATTTATTTATTAAAGAAGCTGGTCATTTTTTCCTGCAGAGTTTCCCACAGTCTGAATTTTGATGATTGCATTCCTGTGGTGTCATTTAATATGTTCCCCTGCCCTGTACTTCTTGTAATTGGTGGGTATATTTAGAGGCTTTGATGAGATTCAGGTTTGGTTTGAGGGTAAGAATACTTAGGAAGTGGTGGTGTGTGCTCCCATCAGGAAGAACGGGGTGAATGTGTTACTTTTGTGACGTTAACAGCCATTGATGATTATTGCCCAGATTTGTTATTTTATTAGGGATTTGTAAAATAGTGATATTCTAATTCTGCTGTTCTTTATTAGCTGGGAAACTTCTACAAGGAGAAAGTGTTCAGTTACCCTATGGTAGAGTTCACTTAAGAACAGCAGGATGCATTTTTTTCTTCCCAATTATTTACTAATTTTCAAAATAGTGAGTTCATTCCCTAGCATTTGACAATGGTGACCACTGAGTTTTATTTTTAGTACCATTATGACCTCGTGTGTTTAAATATAATTGGTGCATTTTAACTCTTTACGGTTCTTTTTATTGATGCTTAAGGGGTCCCATCTTTGGTCTGTGGGAACCTCTTCAAGTTGAGTCATGAGAACTTTTAACATGACCTTTGTAATTTCTGATTATTTCTTTGTGCTTACTATTACGAAATGATCCAGACTCATCTTATATATCCCTTTAAGCAGTAAATATACTAGGGGAGATCCCCAAAAACAGAAATTACCTTCTGGAGGGCAGGCCCCTTGTAGTACAGTCTTCTCTGCTAGTGAGCGTTCTAGGAGCCCATGTGCATCAGTGTACCAGCTGGTGTTGTCATGAGAGGCTGCTGCATTCAGCTTCTGTGAACTTCTACTGGAGTCTTTCAATGCATTTGCCCATTTCATGATGGGTGAATTACACAGTGTGTGGACTGACAATGCACCTGCCCACACTGCACTGAGTGTTCAGCAGTTTTTGACCAAAAAAAATCAGCATGACCCCCCATGCCTCACCCTCCCTCTTCACCCAGTCTTGCCCCAAGCAATTTTTTTATTTGTTTCCTTGGATGAAAAAAGTCCTCAAAGGGAAACATTTTGCCAATATGGAAGAGCTGAGACAAACAAAGAAACAAAGAAACAAACATGGCAGAAGCACTAAAAGGCATCAAATCAACAAGTTCAAAAACTGTTTTGAGCAGTGGAAAAAGTGTCTCTATAGGTGTATTACAGAGTACTTTGAAGATGACTGAAGTTTAAACATATACGAATACACAATTTTGGGGGGAATTCCAGGATAGCTCAGCAGGTTGAATGCCAAGCAGATTGAATGCCAAGCAGGAAGCTCCAAGTTCATTTCCCACCTCACAGGTCCCCACAACCATCTGTGTGGAATGAAACCATGTCACAGCTAATGATGTACAACTATGGAGATTGCCCTGGACCCTCTCCCCTTCTCTCTCTCTCTCTCACCTCTCAAACAATGAAATTTAAAAAATAATTTTTTTAAAAAAGAAAAGAATATACAATTTTTTATAAATAAATTCTGGGTTATTTTTGGTGGGGGATCCCCTTTTTAAAGATTTATTTATTTATTTATTTTATTGTTTTGACAGAGAGAGTGAGAGAGAGATAGATACAGAGACAGAGCATATGGGTCCACACGGGCCAGGGCCAGGATTCGATCCTCTGTCCCTGGCGCTGCAAAGTGAGTGCTTAACCCACTGAGCCATCCTGGCTTCCCCATGGGATCCCCTCTTGTATAGAGGTCATAACCTACATGCTGTGGGTAACCCACTGGTACTGGGTTAGTCTTTCTTATTTTTTAGGCCTTTTCAGTGGATAGAACTACAAATGTTTAGTTGTTTTTAAGATAAAATGCATCCTAAACATGTACTGCTAATTTCAATTTAAATTCAGGGGTGCACGGTTTTTGTTTAATAATACGACCTTTTTCTCATGCTGAAAATCCTGACTTACAACACACTGAATTCACTTGCTTTATTCTGTGTTACAGATACAAGAGTCTCAGATTAGCAATATCACACTGCCTTCAACAACAGGGTTACTAACACAATTGAATAGGGAGGTGGGTCTTTTGGTTTTTAAATATAACCTTTTTTTACACTTTATTTATTTTGACATATTGTGACATATTGAATATTATTTTATATTAATTTCAGCTCTACAGCATAGTGTTAGACATTTATATAATTTAAGAAGTGATTCCCCTGATTAGAGGAAAACCATTTTAATGGAGGCATGCTAGTCCATATTTGATATAGAATTTTCTCTACTTTAGACATTAAAAGCACCTTCAAATTTTTGCTGTTGTAAACAGTGCTGTGATAAACATCCTTGCCATTGGCTTTTATTTCTGAGTAATTCCTTTAGGCCAGGCTTTTAGGAGTGACCCGAGACAATCAAAGGTCATGGGTGTGTCTGAGCCCCACACAGGTACCCCCACGCATCATGCCCAGTGCCTTTTTCAAAGCCAGCTGCGCTGGGAGGACCTGCATCCCTATACCCTGACAGCTGTTCTGAAATAAAGGGTTTATGGAGCCAAATGCTAGCTAGAAAAGGGCCAGGGGGCGGGCAGTCTAACCCCCGGGAGCAGGGCCAGATGGAGAAGACAAGCATACTCGTATCCACTGTCCTGGAGTTGATGTGTGCTTTTATATATTATGTTTTGGGAAAGAAAAATTAAGTTGTTGTGAAAGAATTCACATTGGCTACATACAGATAAGGGGAGCAGGAAAGATGAAGCTGGGGCAGTTCTAGGATAGGTGCAGAGTATGTAAGGAAGAACTAGTTACTACTTTTGATTGGTGGCAACTAACAGTGGGAGCCATTGTGTTTGGTGGTTGTTAGGGAAGTTGATTGAAAGCGCCAACATACACTCAGGAATGTGAGTCTTCTGTGAGTTGGCCCCCAGCTGTTGACTGCTTAATCACTGCTGTCTTTCCCTTCCTATCCGACTTGCTGTTACTTAATTTTATTTCTCTTGTCATTACCTTTCACGATAACTAATGATTCAGTGTTACCAAGCTGATTCAAAAGAAAAGTGCCTCACAGTTCTATCTCTGTGTGTTCTTTGTATTATCATCAGCCATCTGCATATCAGACAGCTGTAGTTCTAGTTAGAGTTGTCTGTGGGGTGAGGAATCAGGAAGTTTTAGTGCTTTTCTTTACTGATTGGCAGGATTTTAAAATATCTTAGGGACAACAACCCTTTGTTATGCTTTTCCTCATTTTGTCATTTGCCTTTCAATTTTTGTGGGTTTTTAAAAATGTATATAATTTGAAAAGTTTAAACTAATCAAATTTGATAATGTCTCTTTCATTGTTTTTATGCTTAGAAAGTCCCACCTGATATCAGTTCAATATTTACTTCTCTTTCCTCCTAGTTTTATAAAGCTTCTTTTTTTTCCACTTTTATTTGTTCCCCTCTTATTAGAAAAGGAATATGTGTTTGCCATAGAAGTATAAAAACTTCTGGAAGATCAAGAAGTCTTCATTTATTTTCATATTTAACT
Source organism: Craseonycteris thonglongyai (assembly GCA_004027555.1). Lineage (NCBI taxonomy): Eukaryota > Metazoa > Chordata > Mammalia > Chiroptera > Craseonycteridae > Craseonycteris > Craseonycteris thonglongyai. The sequence continues at coordinate 66,913 of PVKE010002135.1, forward strand.
CTTTCTTTGTAATCTCTAATTTGTTATGTTATACAGTGTGAGAAGATGCCAATCTTCCAAATAATTCGTTCTCCCAACACCACTTGCTGAACAATCTGTTTTCCTCCTGTCTGGTTACACGAAATCGGTTTTCAACATCTGTCCAGGGCCACTTTGTTTTCATTCATGTGGCTATGTAATACGGCTTCATAACTCCACTCGTTTTCTTGTTGTTTTTCCTTTTCAAAAATGTCTTAGCTCTTCTTGTCTGTTTATTCTTCTAAATACTCACGAGAATTATTCTGTCACGTTAAACACTGATACGTTGATTGGAATGGCTTTTCTCCGGTTGGGAGGTTGTGCTGAGCTGAGGTGAGTCTCAGACAGGAGAGTGACACCTGGGGGCCTGTGTTCCCCGTGACAGTCACACGGGGTGTGGGTGCGAGATGCGGCAGCTATTCAGATGGAAGGTGCCGGGGTCTCGGCCACGCAGTGGGGTCTGACCAGAAGGGCACGGAGGAAACATGTTAAAGAGCAGGCATGGAGGGGGTATGGAGACTGGAGCAGAAGGAATCTAGGATGACCCCTTAGCCTCCCATTTGGTCGTCTGTGTAGAAGGTGGCATTCTCCACCGACAACGATGAATGGCTCTAAGATTCTGAGCTTCTGTGACTGGAGAAAAAATGCACGTGTGTGCCCATGCTTATCCAGATGTTACCATAATGCACTGCGTGCTGTGCGCGTGTGTGTGCGCTCATGCTTACCCAGACGTCACCATAATGCACTGCGTGCCGTGCACGTGTGTGCGTGCTCATGCTTACCCAGACGTTACCATGATGCACTGCGTGTGTGCGTGCTCATGCTTACCCAGACGTTACCATGATGCACTGCGTGTGTGCATGCTCATGCTTACCCAGACGTTACCATGATGCACTGCGTGTGTGCGTGCTCATGCTTACCCAGACGTTACCATGATGCACTGCGTGCCGTGCGCGTGTGTGCGTGCTCATGCTTACCCAGATGTTACCATGATGCACTGCGTGCTGCGTGCGCGTGTGTGCGTGCTCATGCTTATCCAGATGTTACCATAATGCACTGCGTGCCGTGCATGTGTGTGTGCTCATGCTTACCCAGACGTTACCATGATGCACTGCGTGCCATGCATGTGTGTGCGTGCTCATGCTTACCCAGATGTTACCATAATGCACTGCGTGCTGTGCGCGTGTGTGCGCGCTCATGCTTACCCAGACGTTACCATAATGCACTGCGTGCTGTGCGCGTGTGTGCGCGCTCATGCTTACCCAGACGTTACCATAATGCACTGCGTGCCGTGCATGTGTGTGCGTGCTCATGCTTACCCAGATGTTACCATAATGCACTGCGTGCTGTGCGCGCTCATGCTTACCCAGACGTTACCATAATGCACTGCGTGCCGTGCGCGTGTGTGCGTGCTCATGCTTATCCAGACGTTACCATAATGCACTGCGTGCCGTGGGCGTGTGTGCGTGCTCATGCTTATCCAGATGTTATCATCGTTCTCTTTGCACAGGAGGAACCCAGGCTCCCCTCAGCGAGGGGCTCCTAGTCACATGGATGTGCGTGGTGGCCTCGCGCCTCCCGCACACGTCGCCTGTGGCCTGGCCCCTTCCACCATCACTCTGTGCCCGCGTCTCTTCTCACCAAAGAGACTCTGAGCAGAAAAGGTCTAGTGTGCGGGCCTTTGGTCTCCTTTGTCACCCTTAGACAGGTGGACTCAGGATCGGGTTGCTCAGTATTGTACTGTCTCCCCAAAAAAGGTTTCTTAAAGTCCTTACCCGCCATTCTTCTGTGACCTTCCTTGGAAATAAGGTCATTGCTGATGTATGATCTAAGATGCGGCCATACTGGAGTTGGGTGGGCCCTTCATCCAATATGACTGGTATCCTTGGAAGAGAAGATGATGTGAGGACAGACACAGAGAGAAAGCCACGGGAAGACAGAGGCAGAAACCGAGTGATGCAGCCACAAGGCAAGGAGAGCTGAGGCCTGAAGCCACCCCAGAAGCTAGGAAAGAACAGGGAAGGATTCTACCCAGAGTCTTGGAGGGAGCGAGGCCCTGCCGACACCTTGAGTGCAGCCTCTGGCCTCCAGAACGGGGAGAGAATGAGTATTTCTTGTTTGAAGCCACCAGTTGGTGGTATGTGTATGTATGGCAGCCCCAGGGACTGAATACACTCAGTGAGGATTGACAAGGGATTCCAGAGACGTGAAATCCCAAGTTTTCACTCACACTTGTAGATCTCTCCTTCACAGGAGCAAGAATGTGTGGTTTGCAGGGGCCTGTGGAGAAGAAAGAGCAGACCTGCTGCTGAGCCCCTGCTGGGGACCAGGCTCCTAACCCTTCATAGGTTCATTCTTCCGAGCCTCACAATCCTGCCAAAAGGGCATCCTCCCCATTTCACAGACAAGTAAACCGAAGCCCACAGACCCTAAATATCTTGCCCAGAGACTGCAGGCTTCTCCCTCCTGGCTAAGCCCCAGCCAAGCCAGGCAGCCCCTGCCCGGTTTTCATTGCTTGGGGGCTTCCACTCTCTTACCCAGGTTTTTTGCTGACAGAAGTCAGGTCTGTGAGCCTCAGTTCTTAGTACATTCAGTACCTTTGATAACCATAAGGAAAGTGGCCATTTGTTCACTTTTTGATCTGAGCTGCTTTTCATAGGCTTTTAAATTTAGAAACTTGTCTGAATGAAGTACTATAATGAGCTTTTTTATTTTGTGTCAGCAGTTCTCTCAAGCGTTGCCCCAATCTGTTAACCTAGTATTTGAGGTGGGACTGGGCTGCGTGTTTAAAAAAAGTCCTTTCAGCTTCATCTGTGATCGCTTTTCAGGGCTGTTACTTAACTACCCAAATGTTGTGTTCATATGTGATAATTATTGTGCTCCACTGTATGAAGAGGGAGACAGTTTGCAAAAAGAAAGGTCAGTGTCTCTTTACTTTGAGAGTTGGTTGATTGAACAAATGAACTGGCCTTATATAAGTATAGTGTGGGCCAGTCTTGAGAATCCTACTAGCTCTGTGCTCTGGGATCCTAGCAAAGCTGAAAATTAAGGGGCAGATTTCATGTCCAACTGAAACTTGGGTGCTGGAGGATGAAGATTGCAATGAACAGAATTGCAGAAAAAGTCCAAATCCACTTACAGTCTTCCTACAGCCCTTCTAACAGCACCTAATGCCCAGGATGTACAAGAAAGTGAGTGGTTCAGTGAACTGAGAAGAAAAGTTCCCCATCTTGTGTTTTTTTCTTTTATTTATTTTTATTGTTTTTCTAAAGATTTATTTTTATTGTTTTTGACAGAGAGAGAGAGACAGAGAGACAGACAGAGACAGAGAGAAGGGAGAGGGCCCAGAACAGTCTCCACAGTTGCACATCATTGGTTTTTCCACATAGTTTCATTCCACAGGTGGGCGGGGCTGCACAGGGCAGGAACCGGGCCGGGGTCTCACCCCAGTGAGAACCTAACTGGTGGCACTCCCCAGTTCAGCATATGGGTCTGCACAGGCCGGGGTTGGGGTTCAATCCTCTGTCCCCAAAGCTACAAAGTGAGCACTTAACCCACTGAGCCATCCTGGCTTCCCCTCTTTTATTTATTTATTTATTTTGAAGATTTCTTTTATTGTTTTTGACAGAGAGAGAGAGAGAGAGAGAGAGAGAGAGAGGGGCAGAGACAGAGAGAAGGGGGAGGTCCCAGAGCAGTCTCCATAGTTGTACATCATCAGTTTTCAACATGGTTCCATTCCACACAGGTGGGCGGGGCCGTGCAGGGCAGGAACTGGGCTGGAGGCCTTCCTCATGGGAGGCATGCCCCCTAGAGCGAGGAGCCAAACTGTGGGGTGAGAACTGAACTGGGGGCCTCCTGCATGGGAAGCACACCCCAGTTCAGCACATGGGTCCACACGGGCCAGGGCCGGGATTCGATCCTCGGTCCCCAGGGCTGCAAAGCGAGCGGTTAACCGGCTGAACCATCCCAGCTTCTCCTTGTATTTTTTTAATGGCTGTAAAAAGTTAATAGCTAGTCCACTCATAGTGCTGAAAAATATTGAAGTGTGTCAGATATACTATGTATACTGTGTTCAAGGTGCCCAGTTATCTTCTGCACACATTTCAGATTTATTTGATATCTTTCCAGAGAAATTTATCCATATAGAAGCACACACGTGTGTGTGTATCTCTTTTCCCTAGGTTTTTTTTCCAACACACAAGCACTGCTCTGCACCTGTTTTCTTCACTTGACCATCTATCTTGGGGATCTTTCCTTATTAGTATATAAAAGAGCTTCCTCGTTCTTTTTTCTTGCTGTGTAGTACCCTTTGAGTGGATGTGCTCTGGTTTCTTTAGCCAGTTCCCCACTTATGGACACTTAGAGTCCACTTTCTTGCCTTTACAAATAATGCCATGGAGTAAATTCACGTATCGATTATTTCCCCTACATGGTCAAAGGATACACACATTGCTAATTTTGATGTCCACTGACAAATTGTCTTTTATTAAGGCTGTACCATTTTATGTTCCTAGTTATACCCCCACCTCAGTGTGCTATCAGGTATTGGGTCTGGGCCATTCTCATAAGTAAGAGATGTTCAGAGAAGTTTTAATTTCCGCACTGTTATTATGAATGTGGTTGGACACCTCCTTTTCTATAGCTTTTGTTTCTATTCAGTGTTTGGACTTTTTCCTAACAATTTGTGGTAGCCCTTTGTGTATAAGGGAGGTAAGCTCTTTGTTTTGATATGAATGGAATATATTTCTTCCCTGTTTATTATTAGTCTTTTGAATTCACCTATGGTACTTTTTAGGTATGCAAGCATTCTTATTGTTTATATAGTGCATTTAATCTTTTCTCTTATGGCCACTGAATACTGGATAGAAAGATCCTCATTTCTCTGAATTTCTAAAATGATTTCCATTTTATCGTCTCCTGTTTACCTTTAAAAGTTGAATGCATTTGGAATTTATCTTGTGTGACGTGTAAGATATGAATCCAGCTTTTGTTTCAGATAGCTACCCAATTGTTCCAACTATTTGCTGACTCTTCCATCCTTTCCACATTGTTTTGAGACCTCATCTTTCTTATAAATTAAACTCTTGTACATAATTTTGTTTTGTTGTTTTTTTTTTTTGGATTTTTATGATGCTCTATTGATCTTTCTATTCATGTGTCAATGATACACTTAATTACCAAGATTTTATCATTTGTTTTAATATATGATGATGGAGCTAATTCTGCCTTGTTACTTTTTAAAATTGGGTTCATCTTGCATGTTTAGCTTTCCATATGAACTTTAGAATAATTCTACCTAATTCAAGGTATCATCCTGTTGGTATTTCTATGTGTGAATGGAAATTGCCAAGACAGAGCCATTTATGTCAAATGAAATAAAATGGAGCCAGAAGACATGAAGAAGTTTGCCTAATGCTTGTCACACCCATAACTGTTGAACTTTAAAAAAAAATTTTTTTAACTGAACTGGGGGCCACACCACATTCGGGAAGCACACCCCAGTTCAGCATGTGGGTCCACCTGGGCCAGAGCCGGGATTCGATCCTCGGGGCTTCAAAGCAAGCGCTTAACCCTGTGAGCCATCCTGGCTTTCCCATCTGTTGAACTTTTAAGCCAACTATGTAACCATATCTTTACCATGGCAACCAGCTCATCTGCATTCTTTACCTTGAAAGGGGCCAGTCTGTTTCACTGACCAGCATCCTTTATTTTCATAGAGGACCTAAATGAGAACTATGCCTACAGTTTGTGCCTTTAGAAACTCCACCTTTCTTCGTTTTCTTTGGAGCACAATTTAACTTGCTACCTGAATTTGTGCTTCCAGGATTAAAATTCTTTTTGCTCAAATAAATTCTTTTTATTCTTTGTTAAAAATAAAAAAGCCTAAATCTTTTTTTAGGTGAACATATGTGTGTGAATTGTGTTAAATTGATACATTAACAGGAAGAATTGACATCTTTATGATGCTGAGTTTCATTTTCAAGATTATACTGTGCTCTAATGGTTTACGTTCTTTTTAAAAATATGTATGTATATGTATGTACTTATTTATTTATTTTAAAGGAGGATGAAAGTTGGTTTGTTCTTTTATTTATTTATTTATTTATTTATTTATTTATTTATTTTTGACAGAGAGAGAGAGAGAGAGAGAGAGAGAGAGAGAGAGAGAGAGAGAGAGAGATACAGAGAGAGAACTGAACTGGGGGAGCTCCCAGTTCAGCATATGGTTCCGCACAGGCTGGGGCCGGGATTCGATCCTCGGTCCCCGGCGCTGCAAAGTGAGCGCTCAACCCACTGAGCCATCCCGGCTTCCCCGGTTTGTTCTTTTTTTAAGATTTATTTTTATTGTTTTTGACAGAGAGAGAGAGATACAGAGACTGAGAGAAGGGGGAGGGCTCAGAGCAGTTTCCATAGTTGTACATCATCAGTTGTGATGTGGTTTCATTCCACACAGGTAGATGTGGAGCCATGCGAGGCAGGAACTAAACTGGGGGGGCTCCCACATGGGAGGCGAGAACCTTTGCTGCAGAGCAATCCTGGAGCCAGGAATCAAACCCTGGACCTTGTGATTGTGAGGCAAGCGCTCAACCACTGAGCTATCTCAGCATCCCCAACATCCTTTTTTGCAACTCTTAGAAGATTTAAGCTTTTTATTCATGTAGCTATTTAAATTTATTAAATTTATCTCTAGGTATTTTATATTTTAGTATAGCATAGGATAGATTAAATAAAATAGAATTAGGTATCTTGTATTTTAGTATAGGATAGGATAGAATAAAGTGGAATGGCATTAGGATCTTTTCTTCTTATCTTATAACTTGGTTATTATTTTATAGAGGAAAGCTATTGATTTTTACATTAATTTTTTGTCACCATATTACTGAACTCTTTTATTGTTTCTGATTCTCTTGGAATTTCTAGACAAACAGCTATATCAAAGATCCGAGTGTTTTGAGGTAAAACTCAGGTAGTGAAGGAAAAGAGATAATTTTACTGATTTATAAGAAAATTTGGAATTAAATGATTTTTGTTTCTCCTTTGGGGGACTGAAAAATCACAGTTTTTAAAATGTAAGTAGTTGTTCAGTAGATTTAAAGTTTTCCCCTTTCCCTCTTTCTCCCTAAAGTCAGTGTAGTAGAAATTGAAACTTTAGTTCTGATGGGATTTAGTTTCAATAAAATGGAGATCATAATTCCTTATGTTATTTGTGCTTGGAATTACATTGGATGTAAGACATAGCTTGTTCTCAAAACCAATCTGGTAGAAAGAAAAAGTACCTAAGTTAGAACAAGTACCCAGCACAGGATAATGAGAGGAGCCCTAAGGTGAGGGCTCAAAGACTGGAGTTCAAGCCCTCGCTCTGTCACCAATTCATTGTAATGTGCCCACCTCCTTGGGCCTCAGTTTCCTTATCTATAAAATAGGACTACTGATAATAACCTAACAGGGTTGTTGTGAGGAATCAAATAAGATCATGTATATTGATCACATCTAGCACATTGCATGGCACATGACTTATATGCAACAGATAGTGGCCACTATTATTGATAATCTATTGGTGTGTGAAGATACAGAGTAGCTTGCTATAATATAGAAAGTACAATTTCATCTTGTTTGTAGTTAAACAAAATGAAAATGTATTTTCCTCTTATTGTAGCAGTACAGGCACTGGTAAAAATGGCTCAGAGATATTGGAGACCTAGGTCTCTAATGTTCTGTGACTCTACTATTTTCGACACTGTGTCATCTCATGGCCCCAGGTGGCTGCTCCAGCTCTCACCATTGCTTCATCACGTAGCCTGCAGGAGGGAGGGCACATACACTTTTTATGATCATGCTCAAGAAGCTGCTCATATCACTTCTCTCATGTTTCATTGGCCATAAACTAGTCACATGGTCACATCTAACTGCATGTGACCAAAGGAACCCCAAAGGAACTTGGGAAATGTAGGACTAATACTGTTCTAAAATTTTTCTTGCTATAGAAGAGGGAACAAGAACATGGGGACAACTAGCAGTTGGAGCCATACTTGGTATCTGAAAATGACACTTGCAACATACCACTAGATGACTATGTAGCTGGGCCTACTTGTCACCCATTTTGGTATGTAGGGTATTGTGGGAGTGGGAGGGGCCCAAGACCTGCTGTCTTATTTCACTATAGGGTGGTGAGGGTGTATAATTACCATGTCCAGCTGTGCTCATTCTCTGGGGCTTACTTTGGGAGGCTGCCATTCATGCTAAGTGGGTTTTGTGATGAAGTATATATAACCTGGTCTCAGGTAGCTTGATATTTGCTGAAGTGTGTCAGACACTGTTGGTGGAGGTCAAACCTTGGTCCTCTGTGTGACCACCTCAGTGCCTTGACAGTGCCAGTCCTATAATAGTTGTCCATAAATGTTGATTGATGACTACTAGACTGATTCTAGTGAATTTGATTGTTTGGACGTAATCAACAAAGCTCAGTTCATATCACTTGATTAACAGTGCTGGATGTGACCATGTGCCAACACTTTTTGTCTTAGGAGTTGTGGAAGAGCACACTTTATATATAAATCTTCCTAGAAACTTATTAGGGCCAGACAACAAAAGTTTCCTTGTCTCTCACGCCATTTCTCTAATTAGGAAAAATAGTAAGTAAAAAGACGGGGTGGAGTGGGGGAGGTGCGGCATCTTTTGAGTTCGAAAGCTGTGTTTAGTCCGGGATAGTTGTGCCTTTAATTATCCTGTCTGAGTTAACTTTAATGAGCATTATTTTTAATGCCTTCATTTCAAGAGAGAAAAAAAGTGCTTTTTGCATCCAAGCATATAAAACAGCTTTATTCACTAAGCTTGAAAGACAGAGTCATCGCTGTTGGATCTGTAGCAACTCAGAGACAGAAACCTCATGTCAGAGTCTTGGCTAGAAGACAGAAGGCCAGTTTCTATCAGGGAATCATAGGATTCAGGCTGACCTGGGTCCCCCTCGTCTCATGACTATCTCCTAATGTCCAACACATGGGAAAACAGTGCTGGACATAGAGCAGGCAGGGATTAGTCTCCTGAGGGCCTGCCATTTCCTTATATAGGTTCTTATTGACATGCCATGCAAAGTGTCCTCACTATAGGTTAAGGCATCACCATCAACTCATTGCCCCAACTAGATACCTGGGTCAGCCCCTTTAACCTTGTCAGCCCCACCTTCCAAGGATCCCCAGACCAATCGACATTCTCTCTGCCTCCCACTTGGCTTAGCTTTTCTTTTTTTTTTTTTTTTCTCTCTTCCATGTATAATTTTTTTTTAATAACAAAAGTAATATAACTACATTTGGAAAACAGAAAAAAGAATCATGTATAATTCTATATCCTAATAGCCATTATTAATTTTTATGCATTTTCTTCTAGTATTATTTAATCATAAGTGTTTCTTCTCATAATTATAATAATAGTTTATAAACAGCCTTTTATCTTGGTTTTTTCCTCAATGTGTTAATAAGCCTTTTCTGAAAAATTCCACCCAGTTGTTTAGGAGGTATATCATATTTAAAAAATTACTATGGTTGGCTTCTAAATTTTTACCTTTACAAATAGCATTGCAATGAACACTTTCATCATGTGCATAACCTTCTCAATGTTTTAAACTATTTCTTCAAGATATGTTCACAGGTCAAAGGAAGTGAAGTTTTATAGCCTTTAATATTGCAAAATTGATGTTCAGAAGTTGTATACCAATTTGTAATGTCATAAGCAATGTTTTAAAATGCTAGATCATGGTACTTATGACCGCAGTGAGTATCACGATTTTTCTAAATTTTTTCCTGTTTTGAAGAAGTAAAAATGATACATAGAAAAAATCTTTTATTTATTTTTTTTAAGATTTATCTTATTGTTTTGAGAGAAGGTGTGTATGTGAGAGAGAGAGAGAGAGAGAGAGATATGGAAGGGCCCAGAGTAGTCTCCACATTTGCACATCATTAGTTGTGACATGGTTTCATTCCATACAGGTGGATGTGGGGCCACACGGGGTGGGAATCGAACAGGAGGCCTGCCACATGGGAGGCGAGAACCTTTATTAACATCCCAGTGGTTATCAGCTGTGCTGCAGTTCAGCATATGAGTTTGCACAGGCGGGGGCTGGGATACAATCCCTGGACTTCAAGGTGCAAGGCAAGTGCTTAAATTGCTGAGCTATCTTGGCAGCCACAAAAATCTTTTATTTTCTTATTGGAAAAAGAAATACATACTTTTATAAAATTTAAAGAAGCCAAAAGAAAATTAAAATTAACTATAATCTTGCCCTCAGTGTACCATAAACACTGGTAATATAATGGTCTATATCTTACCTGAAGTTTGAAAAATGTGTATGTATAATTTATTTTCTTTTCCTTTCATCCTTTTTTCTCTTTATTTTCCTTTTAAATTAAACATAGTTTTTCACATAAGTTTTATGCTATGTGTACATACATCTTTTTAGTACATTAATATTCTTTTCACAAATTTTCCCATTTTAGAAATTTAGATTATTTTCAATCTTTCTATCTTAAGTAATATTGTATGACCATATTTGTTACTAAAGCTTTTTGCATTTTAAGATTCCTATATGCAAAAATACTCCTGACCTGTGTCTTTTGCACTGGATATTTCTTATAATATTTAAAAAGATATATTGAGAAATTTTCAGGTAAAAACTATCTTAACTTGGAATTAAAGAGGTGAAAAACTTTTTCATATGCTTGTTGGGCAGTATATTCCTTCCTTTGTGAATTGTTCTGTTACTTTCTGTTCTTTGCTATTGGATATTTAAACTCTTATACTGCAAAGTATTTTTCAATGATACATCTTCTAGTTTTAGTTTTGGTTTTCATTTATTAAATCTAAATCTTCTTCATGGCATCTGTCTTTGGTGTCATATCCAGGAAAGGTCTTCTATACCCCCAACATCACAAATATTTTCTTGGGAAGCCGGGATGGCTTGGCAGGTTGAGCACTCATTTGTAGCCCTGGGGTCCGGGGATTGTGTCCACCCCGACCCCCATTTGGTTCTCACAGGAGCATGGCTCCCAGGCAGGAGGTCCCCATGTTCTTGCCCTGTGCAGCCCCATGCCCACCTGTGGAGTGAAACTGTATGGAAAACTGATTATGTGCAACTATGGAGACTGCTCTGGGCCTCCCTCTTTTCTCTGTCTCTCTCTGTTTCTGTCCAAAACAATAAAAATAAATCTTAAAAATATTTTTTCTTTTAATACTTCTAAGGTTTAATTTTCTATACTTAAATCTTCAAACTCTCTAGACTTCACCTTGTCATCTAGTAAATGTGGGTTCTAGTGTACTTTTCTTCTCCAAATACATAATGAGTAGGTCAAAATGATGTCATGGAGGAAAAGCCAGGATGGCTCAGCGATTTAAGCTCTAGCTTTGCAGCCCCCAGGTACCAAGAATCAAGTCCTAGTCCCGGTCCCTGTCCTGGTCCCGGCCCCGGCCCATGTGGACCCATATGCTGAACTGGGGTGTAGCCCCAGTTTGGTTTTTGCCAGGGCGAACTTCCCATGTGGGAGGCCCCCAGTTCGGTTCTCGCCCCCTGGTTCATCCCCCAGCTTGAGGGGGCATGCCTCCCATGTGGGAGGCCCCCATCCTGGTTCCTGCCCTGTTTGGACCCGCCCACCTGTGTAGAATGAAACTGCGTCGAAAACTGATGATGTGCAACTATGGAGACTGCTCTGGGCCCTGCCCTTTCTCTCTGTCTCTCTCTTTCTCTGTCTGTCTCTCTCCATCAAAAACAACAAAGTGATGTCATGGAGATGACTGGTAAGCTACTTTTTAGATGTCAGCTCTTTTCAAATCCATAAATAGATCTTTTTCATTTTTCATCAAAATCTTTTAAAAATTTTATTATTGTTGTTAAATGTATTGGGGTGACATTGATTGGTAAAAATTACCAATAGTTTTCAGGTATACAATTTTACATTATACCTTCTATGTGTAGTCACCACCCAGAGTCAGTTCTTCTGTCACCATACATTTGATTACCCCCACTCCCTCCCCGCTTACCCTCAGGTAACTACTAAACTATTGACTGTGTCCATGAGCTTTTGTTTCTTTGTTACTTTCAGTTTTATATTCCACAAACAAGTGAAGTCATATGGTTCTTGATTTTTTTTTTTAATTGTTAAATTCATTAGGGTTACATTGATTAGTAAAAATTATATAGGTTCCAGGTATACAACTCTTTCCATCACCATATATTTAGCTCCCCATCGCTCCTTGCCCAACCCCCTCCCCCCAGTACCCTCAGGTAGCCACCAAACTATTGACTGTGTCCATGAGATTTTCTTTCTTTGTTGCTTTCAGTTTTATATTCCACATGAGTGAAGTCACGTGGTTCTTAGCTTTTTCTGTCTGGCTTATTTTGCGTAGCATGATGATCGCAAGTTCTATCCATGGCAGAATTTCATCTTTTCTTATCGCTGAATAATATTCCATTGTATGTATGTACCACAGCTTTTTTATCTAGTCATCTATCACTTTGGTTGTTTCCATGTCTTGGCCATGGTGAATAGTGCTGCAATGAACATCGGGCTACGTATGTTTTTATGGACTAAAGTTTTCAAGTTTTGGGGGTAGATACCCAGGAGAGGGATTGCTGAGTCATATGTCAATTCCATTCCCAGTTTTCTGAGGCATCTCCATACAGCTTTCCATAGTGGTTGTAGCAGTTTACATTCCCTACCAGCAGTGTATGAGGGTTCCTTTTTCTCCACAACCTCTCCAGCACTTGTTGTTCCTTGGCTTGTTGATTATAGCCATTCTAACAGGTGTGAGGCTGTATCTCATTGTGGTTTTGATTTGCATTTCCCTAATAGCTAGTGAAGTTGAGCATTTTTTTCATATGGCCATTTGTATGTCTTTGTGGGTGAAGTGTCTGTTTAGATCTTCTGCCCATTTTTAAATTGGATTGCTTGTGGGGTTTTTTTTGTTGAGTTGTATGAGTGCTTTATATATTTTAGATATTAGCCCCTTATCAGAGGCATTGTTTGCAAATATTTTTTCCCATTCAGATGGTTGCCTCTTTGCTTTGTTGAAGTTTCTTTTGCAGTGTAAAAGTTTTTTAGTTTGATGAAGTCCTATGATTTTATTTTTGTTTTTACTTCCCTTGCTTTTGAAGTCAGGTTCATAAAGTCCTCCCTGAACCTAAGGTCTATAAGTTTAGTATTGGTGTTTTCTTCTATACAATTTATTGTTTTGGGGTCTTATTTGGAGGTCTTTAATCCACTTTGAGTTAATTTTGGTATATGGTGACAGATCGCAGTTCATATTCATTCTTTTGCATGTGGTTTTCTAATTGCACCATTTACTGAAGAGGCTTTCTTTCCCCTACTGTATATTTTTCGCTCCTTTTGCGAAGATAATCTGTCCATATATTTGTGGGTTTATTTCTGGGTTTTCAATTCTGTTCCATTGGTCTGTGTATCTGTTTTTCTGTCAATTCCAAGCTGTTTTGATTATTGAGGCTTTGTGGTACAGATTAGTCAGGGAGTGAGATGCCCCCAGCTTTATTCTTTTTTTCTTAGGATAGCTTTGGTGATTCAGGGGTCTTTTGTGGTTCCATACAAATTTGACAATTTCTTTATCCATTTCTTGAAAGAATGTGGGATTTTGATGGGAATTGTGTTGAATCTGTATATTGCTTTGGGTAATATGGTCATTTTAATTATGTTGATTCTCCCAATCCATGAACATAGAATATCTTTTATTTCTTTGTGTCTCCTTCAATTTCTTTTAATAATGTTTTGCAGTTCTTGATTTTTTCTGTCTGACTTAATTTCCTTAACATGATAATCTCAAGGTCCATCCATATCCATCAAAATCTTAAGATGTTTTGGGAATTTGACCAAATGATTCTAAATTTTATCTAGGAAAGTCAACATATCAGAATAGGCAAGAAAATCTTAGAAAGAAAAAGTTCAAAGAAGAGGGACTTGGGTTATCAGATATTAAAATATATTATAAAGCTATAGTAATGAAAATGAAAACAACAGGTTACCAGGCTAGGAACAGACAAATAACCAAAACAATGGGAATTCTGAAACAGACCCAAGGTTATAAAATAATTTAGTACAACATATTATTAGAGTGAAATGTTTCAGGTCAGTAGAAAAAGGAAGGATTGTTAAGTGAATGATTTTGACTATCAGAGTTATGAGTTATATTAACAAAATTTATAATATTAAGCCATTCTTACAATTATATAATAAATACTACTTGGACATCATGTGTTATTCTTTTCATTTATGTTTAAATTAGCTTCGCTAATGTTTCATGTAAGACTTTATTCATAAGTGACACTGGTCCATAAAGTTTGGGTATCAGAACTGCACTTATGACCTGATGTCCCCAACTGTCCTCTCCCTCACCCTCCCCACCTCACCCTTATCTTACCAGAAGCTCAAAATCATGCTTTAACCACCAGTATTTCACAAATTCATCTCTTTCCTCCTCCCCTCTGCACTTCCCTGGGCTGTCCTGCCTCCCCATTGGCTTCTGCTGTTCCCCTTGTCCTTGGTAAGAGCCACAGTGGTTCTTTGTTTGTTTGTTTTACATAAAATGCCTATTTATTAACTTTTGTAATCAGTAAAAGTTGCTTGATTAGCTGGGATTTTTTTTATTATTGAGGTAAATTATACATAAAAAAATGACCATTGATAGTATTTTAAAGTGTGCGATTCGGTGACATTAAGTACATGGCAATGTTTGCTATACAGCCATCATGATCTAGTTCCAGAATTTTTATCACCCCAAATGGAAACCCCATGCCTATTAAGCTGTCACTCCCCATTCTCTCCTACCTTCTGTCCCTGGAATCCACTCATCTGCTCTCTGTCCCTGTGGATTTGCCAAACCTGTATATTTCACATAAATGGAATCGTTCAACATATGGCCTTTTGTATCTGGCTTATTTTAGTTAGCATAATGTTTACAGGTTTCAACCATGTTGTAGCCTGTGTCAAAACTTCTCTCCTTTTATGGCTGGAAAACATTCCATCGTATGAATATACCACATTTTGTTTATCCATTCATCCATCGCTGGACATTTGGGTAATTCACTTTTTGGCTATTATGAATAGAACTGCTATAAACATTTGTGTACAATTATTTGTTTGAGTATCTGTTTTCAAACGATGGACCTGTTTTCAATGGAGAAATGGAGTTGCTGAGTCAGATGGTAATTCTATATTTAACTTACTTATGAACTGCCAAACTTTTCCAAAGCGGCTGAACCAGTTTACATTTCCACGAGCAATGTATGAAGGTTCCAGTTCATTCTACATCCTTGCCAATCCTTCTAAGAAAACAGTTAAATTTGGCTCTTAAATTTAGGTCTTTGATCCATTTTGAGTTAATTTTTGTATATGTTGTGACATAAGATTCAACTCCATTCAAGTATGAGTTTTCCAAGTTTATTCTTCACTTTTCAAGATTGTTTTTCGCTATTTTGGGACCCTTGCAATTCCATCTGAATTTTAGGAACATCTTTTTCCATTTCTGTCAAATAAGATCATTGAGGTTTCGATAGGGATGGTTGGTATTAAACCTGTAGATCACTTTGGAGACTATTGCTATTTTAACAATTAAGTTTTCCAATCCATGAACACAGGATTTTTTCCCCATTTATTTATGTCTTCTTAATTTCTTTTAGCAGTGTTTTGTAGTATTCAATGTACAAGCCTCGTACTTTTTTGGCTAAACTTATTCCTAAGCATTTTGTTCTTTGGATGCTATTATAAGTGAAATTATTTTCTTAATTTTCTATTTAAATTTTTCATTGTTTGTGTATAGAAATACACAACTGTTTTTCTGAGTTGATGTTGTATCAACTTTGTTAAATTTATCAGCTCTAACAGTTTCTTCAGGATTTTCTATATGTAAGATCATGTCATATATGAATAGAAATAATCTTACTTTTTTTTCCAATTTGGGTACTTTTTATTTATTTATTTTTTTACTAATTTCTCTGATTAAAACTGCCAATACTATGTTGATTAGAAATGGCAAAAGCAGGCATTCTTGTCTTGTTCTTGATCTTAGGCAGAAAATTTTCTGTCTTTCACCATTGAGTATGTACGTTAGCTGTGTGTTTTTCATAGAAATCCTTTTTATTCCTAGTTTATTTTTATTTATTATGAAAGGATTTTGAATTTTGTCAAATTCTTTTTCTACATCATTTGAGATGATTGGTGAGTTTTTGCTCATTAGTCTATTAACCTTTATCAGACGAAAGGGAACTTTTGTTCCCGGCAAGGAGCGGGTCCTGCTGGCCGAATGGGAACTTTCGTTCCCACTTCATTTGAGTTATTTCTCGCTCCTTCTATGATGTGCTTGGAGTGCCTAATGATGTCA
The DNA here is from genome assembly GCA_004027555.1 of Craseonycteris thonglongyai. Lineage (NCBI taxonomy): Eukaryota > Metazoa > Chordata > Mammalia > Chiroptera > Craseonycteridae > Craseonycteris > Craseonycteris thonglongyai. The sequence continues at coordinate 83,305 of PVKE010002135.1, forward strand.
GGACTATTTATCTTTCAACAAATGTCCCTTTTGACCTGCTAGCCATCCCCTCTTTTTCTGGGCAGTATATATAAAAACAAACATTTTTACGGGAATTTAAATGCCGTCTTTTAAAGGTTAGTGTGATGTATTTCATTGTTTGATTTGTGTATACTGAACCACATTTCCATTCTTGGTATAAATCAACTTGGTCATGATGTGTAAAACTGTTTTTTAATATGCTACTGGTTCAGGTTGCTAGTATTTTGAGATGACTTTTGCATCTATGTTCATAAAGTTTATCAGCGTGTACTTTTTATTTCTTGTGATGGTTTTGTCTGGCTTTGGTATCAGAATCATGCTGGTCTCATAGAATGAAGTGTTCCCTCCTTTTCTATGTTTTGGAAGACTTTAAGAAGGATTAGTGTTATAAGGTGATGTTTAAAAAGCATACCGTAGTCAGGGGAAGCCGGGAGTGCCCCCAGTTCAGTTCTCACCGGGGCGAGACCCCGACCCAGTTCCTGCCCTGTGCAGCCCCGCCCACCTGTGGAATGAAACTATGTGGAAAAACCAATGATGTGCAACTATGGAGACTGTTCTGGGCCCTCCCCCTTCTCTCTGTCTCTAACTGTATCTCTCTCTCTCTCTCTGTCGAAAACAATAAATAAATCTTTAAAAAGCATAGTCATGGGGAAACCGGGATGGCTCAGTGGGTTAAGCGCTCACTTTGCAGCCCCGGGGACCCAGGATTGAATCCCGGCCCCGGCCCGTGCGGACCCATATGCTGAGCTGGGGAGTTCCCCCAGTTCAGTTCTCACCGGGGTGAGACCCCGGCCCAGTTCCTGCCCTGTGCAGCCCTGCGCCCACCTGTGGAATGAAACTATGTGGAAAAACCAATGATGTACAACTATGGAGACTGTTCGGGGCCCTCCCCCTTCTCTCTGTCTCTGTATCTCTCTCTCTCTCTCTCTCTCTCTCTCTCTCTCTCTCTCTCAGAAACAATAAAAATAAATCTTTAAAAAAAAAAGCACAGTCACCGTGGGTGTTGGGTGAAAAGGTGAAAGGATTAAGAAATATAAATTGGTAGTTACAAAATAGTTATGGGGATGTAAAGTACAGCATAGGGAATACATTGATAATATTGTAATAACTGTGTATGGTGTCAGGTGGGTACTAGACTAATCAGGGGGATCGCTTCATAAATTATATAAATGCCTAACTACCTGAAATTAATGTAAAATAATATTGAATGTCAACTGTAGCTACAAAAAATAATTTAAAAAATAATAAAAGTATGAGGTATGGCAAAAAATACAGTGAATGTTTAAATAAAAATTTTTATTACAGTAAAAGACACATTATCATTAATCCCCCTGAAAATACTCTCCCTCACTTTGAACACACTTATTCCATCATTCTTGCCACTTTCTGAAGCAGTTCTGGGAGTCCTCTTTAATGAGTCCTCTTTGCGCTGTCGTGGCTGCCTTGATTGCCTGAATTGAGTCAAAATGTTTACCTTTCATGGTCATTTTGACTTTTGTCAAGAGCCGGAATTTACACAGTGCCAGATCCAGTGAATAAGTTGGATGAGGACACATGGTAATGTTTTTATTTGACAGAAATTGCATATCAGAAGCCATGTGTGACATGGAGCATTGTCATGATAGAAGATGAAACCATTTGCCCATTTCTCAGACACTCAAAATAAATTTTTTATTTAAACATTCACTGTATTTTTTAAATCACATCTCATAAAATCACCATTAGATCACTATACTCTCATGTTGAAACTCTTGTCCTGATTTCGTACCAGAGTTCCTAACGTTGCCCAATAGGCCCTGAATATGTTTACTCTTCATTTACTGCTTGACTCCAACCACACCGGCCTACAACATTTTTCACATCAGCTATTCTCAACTAGAGTCAAACCTGAAAACACTTCACTGCACAATGTCTGGGAAGCTCTCCTCTGAACCATCAAGCCTTTTACTGCCCCTGGGCCTTTGCACATGCTCTCCCCTCTGCCTTCCAGATTTTTTCTTGCACCATTTCACTTAGCTAAGTGTGACTCATTCTTTGAGGAGCCTTGTCTAAATGACCAACCTACATATGGTAGTTTAGGCTACTTCTGGTTAGTCTCTTTTATAGGACTTCACATTTCTTTATAGCAGTCAACTCTATTACAACTAACTATTGATGGGGAGCACAGGTTAGCTGGTTCTGGAGTCTCGGGGGGTAGTGGGAGGAGGATTTGGAACTAACTATCACTGTGATTTTTTATTTATTCTTGCCTCCCCATAGACTTTGGTACCATGGTGACAGGTCATGTCTGTCTTTAGTTCACCTCTAACAGCTGAAGACCTGCCTGGTCATGTGTCCTTTCTATGGTAGACACTTGATAAATATTGACCCAAAGAATGAAGAATGATAATAGTTTAGTAAATGGAATTGGGAAGTTTTCTATATTTTTCAAGGTGTGAAAAAAGGTTAAAAGTAACTTAAAATTGTCTGTTCCTTAAATGGTTCAAGCAGCATACTTTAAAAACCAGTTGAACCCAGGGCTAGTCAATTTTAGTAATACTTTTCTTAAAAAATATATATTTTTAGTTGTATGTAATATTCTCCTACAGTGTTCTCCAGTCTCTGATGCCTCTAATCTCTGCTAAGTATAGTGATTTTGTTGTGTTTACTCTTGATTAGGCTTTCCAAAAATATATGTCTTCATTCTCTGCATGTGAAGCTTGTATTTTCTTTTGGATCTACCATTTCTTAAATAGGAGTCTTTTAAATTTTTTCTAAGCTATTTTTACATTTAAACTTTTATTTACCTCTAATTGTATAGCCTAATTGTCAGCATATATACTTTCCTGACTTTGAAACTGTATTGTGACTGAATATAAATCCACCTATAAAGAAAAATTATGTTAGATACAGAAAGGTCAATAAAGTCCCAAAAGTATCAAGGTGGTAGTCTCTCTTGCTCATTTTTTAGTTTTACCTGGTACTCAGTGAGACCTTATGAGCTTAAGACACAGGGAAATCTGTTGACTATTTCTTTCCTCTGCTCTCTCCTTCTGAACTCTTTACTTGGAATTTGTGTGTATTAGCTTTTTCCTCTATGTCTCTTACTTTTTAAATGGAAGGCAAATAAGATGAGATGGTAAGACAGTACAGTTTAGTGGCATGACATAAGGCAAATTATCTAACACCTTTGTGCTTCAATTTCCCCGTCTATAAAATGAGGATAATACAGTACCTACCTCATGTGAGGATTAAAGGACGTAATGTGTACAACACTTAGCACAGTCCCCGTCACATCATATATTCTCAATAAATGTTTCTTGCTGTTTGGCTCTGAGGAGGGGGCAACACTTGGCTGGTACCTCCAAGCTCAGAGCATGAGCCCCATGGGCTTAGGACCAAGATCTTAGGTGGGGGGTAGGGGAGGGGCAGATGCTGGCTGGAGCTGAGGTCAGACTGGTGTGATGAAGCTGGTTCTGCAAATATAAGCAGAATGCTTTGGCTCTAAGTAACTTACGATGCCTTGAACCCATAGCAACTGATTTTTTTCATGTGACCAGAATTCTGGAGGTGGGTGGTGGTTGGAGGTGACTCAGTTTCTTGACCATGCCATCAGTGTCCTGGGCTGTCTCTGCCCCCACTGTCTTTAGTGATGTGGCTCTGGATCTCATACGTGTATTTCCATGACCACAAGATGACCACTCCACCTTCAGGTGTTATGTTTTTGTACCAGGAAGAGAGGAGTGGGGCAAAAGGCCTTCTTCCACGAGCTTTGTCTTTCTTTTAGGGAGGTAGCCATCCCCAGCAGACTTTCCTCTTCTGTCTCATTAGTCCAAACTATCACCTGCCCATCCAAGGAGAATGAACCAACCATGATTCAACCCTGGGTCTGGTTCTGGGGTGGGGACCTACCTTTTATTATTTATTTATTTATTTTTAACATTTATTCTACTGTTTTTGACAGAGAAAGAGAAACAGAGACAGAGAGAGACAGAGAGAAGGGGGAGGGTCCAGAGCAGTCTCCATAGTTGTACATCATCAGTTTTCAACATGGTTTTGTTCCACACAGGTGGGCAG